>CM029278.1:30975460-31065460 GCA_016920895.1 Vaccinium myrtillus | reverse complement strand
CATTTCCTAAATTATCTTGTACACAGTCTATATATTGTGCCTCCTAGTGAGAAGAATATACATCAATTATAATCTTTCAACACAATTTTCTCTGTGCACTCCTAAATATTATTGGTAATTTGTCACATGACCAAGCGACTTTAATTGAAGTTTTTTGGCCTCAAGGTCAAGAAAGTCCAATAATTTTTTTTAAAAAAAATATTTTACCAAAGAGTGTTTATAGACCAGGGTGAACTAAAACCAACTAAACCGGAAAAAAAAAAATCAGACTGAAAAATTGGTTTGATTTTGTTTTTCCTAAGTATTGGTCCAATTCGGTTTGTAATTTTTCAGAAAAAATTGAACCGGTTCGATTTCTTATAAGTATATACTAAAAACTATAGTATTATATATACATATATACATATGGTAAAAAAAGAAAAGGACTCCTTGGGCTACAAGTGTTGCTGGGTTTGGCTATTCGGGCTACATTATTATTGGCCCAGTTTATTGTTGTGCTAGAATTATTGGTTGGCCTTTTGTATATGCTTATGATGGAGTTTTAATTCAAGTTTGTGAATTTTTTGGCCCAATAATAGGGTGAGAAATCTAGTAATCCAAGTCCAATTAACATTTTCGATACCGAAAAAATAAAAAACAAAAGCCCGAATTGAATAACACCGAACCAAGCCAAACCGAATATCAAACAGTTTGATTTGGGTTTATATATTTAGAAATAGAAATATTCGGTTCTGTTCGGAAAAATGCCAAAAACCGAACCGATTATACCCCTTACTAGACCAGTGGATAATATGCAGTCAGTGATCTCATACCACATTAACGAGCTAGAAGTTAAGTTTCCACTATCGTCTAAACGGTACTTTTGATATTTTTTGCTAGTTGTCTACAGCGTGAGAAAGTTATTCTCATCACATAAATCACAAAAATACAATTTAACGGAAACTAACTCACTCTTAACTACCATGGGAAGATAATATTTTTACCAGAAAATAGAAACTTATGATCACTCTGAGTTAGGGCAGGATTGATAAAGAGACTTTAATTCTTAAGATCACTAATCCCATTAATTTCTCGACAGTTTTTTTGAAAAGCAGAAGAGGATTTCATTAATTTCTCGACAGTAATACTACTTGTAACAGCAATTTAGGAAAAATTTTGGGGTACCGAATGCGTACCACGTGTCCATGCCGAGTACGATATCGGCCGTTCAAAAGTGTCTTGGACGGCCCAGATTGATTCCCTCTCTCTCCTCTCACCCGACCACTCTCTCTCCTCTTTTTCTCTCTCCTTTTCCGGACCGTCGGATCACACTTTGGACGGCTGAGATTGCCGAGCAGGTACCACGTGAGCAATACCCACCCGGCACTGAAAATTTTCTCGCAATTTAGCCATTTCTGTGGACATCCTAAAACTACGATGGCACCGATAATTATGACCTAAAATAAAAATGTCTTGTTTTCCTCTCTCCCTTCCGCAGTTAGCCAACCTCCTAGGCCACCCACCAAAGTGGCCCATCTAAAAAACCTACGGAACAACAACCCAACAACCACCATGCCAATTCCTCTGTTTCTCAAAGCCTTGATCATCTCCACCTTCCTCCACGCCCTACTCGGTCCCGTGGAATCGAGCGTGGAACGCGCACCACAATCCGGTTCCGACATTGTTGCGAATCTTATTCCATTGCCGCAAAACCAACCCTTGACGTCTGACGCGCAAGCATACCTCGACGCGCACAACAACATTCGTCGAAAGAAGGGCGTTCCGCCGTTGCAATGGGACCCTAAGCTCGCCCAATACGCGAAGAATTGGGCGGACCAAAGCGTCAATGAATGTAACCCTCATCACCACTCTGGCGGGCCGTATGGTGAGAACTCCCTGTGGGAGCAATATGACGAGAGGACGCCCGCCATGGTGGCCAAGGTGCGTCTGCATTAACTTGTTTTAGAATTTTTTCATTCAATGAGCGCAATTTTGTTTACCCTCCGTTAAGGGTCATCATCGGGCCGGGCCGGGCCGGCCCAGCCCGCGAACTTTCAGCCCAAGCCCGCCCGCGGGCCGGGCTATGCGGGCTTTTTCTTTTTAGCGGGCCGGGCGGGCCGGGCTATCTCTTAAAAGTTGAAGCCCAAGCCCGCCCACGGGCTTATCTTAGTAGGGCGGGCTGGCGGGCCAGTCTTCGGGCGGGCTGGGCTATTTGGGCGGGCCAAATGCACTTTTTTTATTTTTTATTTTTGTTACAGCTGAACCTTTTGAAGCCATTTTTTTTAAATTACAACTGAACCTTGTCTAGCTATGCAGTTGTTAGTTACCCATGCAACAAATGATGGTCAATCAATGCATATGTTCAAACCTTCTCAAAATTTTAATGCATATGTTTAGTTTTTTTATTAGAACTTTACTGTCAGATATATACACATAGTTACACACATGTCCAACTGTGTATTATTTTTTTTATTTTGGTACATTTGTATTATATCTTTTTTTTGGTACATTATATATTATATATTATATCTTATGTACATTAACCGTGCAATAATGCATTACAAATGTACCGGGCTACGGGCGGGCTAGTATCTCGGGCCGGCGGGCCGGGCTACCGGGCGGGCCAATGGGCGGGCGGGCGGGCGGATTGTAGTTAAATTTTTTAGGCCCAAGCCCGGCCCATGGAAAAGTCGGGCTGGGCTAGCCCGCCCATTTGGCGGGCTCGGGCTCGGGTAAAGCCCGACGGGCCTTGCGGGCTTCGGGCGGGCCCCGGGCCAATGGGCCAAATGATGAGGCTTACCCTCCGTAAAGGAGGGTGAGCAATACCGTCGATCTCTCTTACTCGTTGAGATGTTATAGGTCCCGTTAAAAAGTGATGTCACCTCACCAAAAAGTACTGTCATCCTTACCGAAACGTGTGTTACAAGGATGAGATCTCCTACAAAATTTCAACCAATAGGAGGGAGTGAACAGAATTACACTCCAAAAAAACTTTGCATTTGTTAGTTTTGCATTGATTCTTTGTGGATTATCGGTTCGTCTCGCCGAGAGGAATCTAAAGAGTAAAAAATTATTTACCATATTAAACTTCCTGTGAATAAAGACAAAAATAATCCAATAATCTACAAAAATTTGAATTATTTTTGTCGTTGGTGAACTTTTTAAAAGTTTTTATAATAATTTTTTACTTTTTAGAGTCATCTTGTCGTGACGAACCAATAATCTACAAAAAATCTGGACAGGGGTGTGTCCCTTAAGGGATAGCACGCGGGCTGACCCTATCCGGGCCGTCTGTGTTTGGCGATCAACAACGTAGATCAGTTCGGTAATGGATAGTGCAAATCTGTTTGGATCCGAGCAAATCTGCGCCGTTGATTGCCGAGCACGGGCGACTTGGATGGGTCAGCACGCATGCTGTCTCTTAAGAGGTAGCACACCCCCCGTTTCCAAAAAATCTACGCAAAACTAACAAATGCAATTTTTTTTTGAATAAAGACAAAAAAATAAATTAAATGGTTTATTTTTGCCAAAAGCACGTTTGAGTTGTACGATTTGGAATTGTTTGTTTACCATAGGGGAGGGATATAAGCTCACTAGATATAAATTCCTATTTCCTGCCGGCAATATTGATCGGAATAAATGTACCACCAGGGACGAAATCAAGATTTTTTTTCTGGGCGGAGCCCGAATTTGACAAGTACTTTCATGTATTCATACAAATCAGAGTATTTGTTTCATTTCGTAAAATCCTAGAGAAAATATTAAAATTCAAACATAGTTACGTCACTATATATCACACGTACCCATGGTATTTTATATCCCACGCCTTGTGGAATTATACATACTAGACGTGCTCATACAAGCGTGAATTCTCTTGATTCTTGTCAATAAAATTTTTGACTCCGTCCCCGCAGATTTGGATAGACGAGCAGGCAAATTACGATCAAGCAAAGAAGCAGTGCAAGTGTCAGCCGGAGACGTCGAAATGCATGTGTGGGCATTACACCCAAGTTGTTTGGAGCTCAACCAATGCCGTAGGTTGTGGCAATGCCACTTGCAATAACGATTTGGGCGTCCTCATTGTCTGTTCCTATAATCCCCCGGGGAATTATGTGAACCGGAACCCCTTCCAAAACGCACATCCACTGCCGTCCACGGGCCTTCCCGGGCCGAGTGGCGCAAAAAGACTCAGGCGTAACAGGCGACAAGGCGCAAAAATGCTCCACAGGCTGCGTAGGGCGTCGAAGCCCATTCTCCCGTGACGGATTATAGGCCGTCACGAGTACCGCGCCAAAACAAGTTTCACAAGTACATGGACTCGTTTTTGTTTATATGAATATACATAATTATGTAAATCTACAATGTTACCGTTTCATATGAACAATGTGACGTACGTAAAAGGATATTTTTGTGTAAGAGCAATGCTACGGACACAACTTTAAAACACAACTGTGTCTGTGTTTTAATTTTTATAGTTGTGTTCCTAAACTTTTTGTTGTAAAGAATCATACGATAAATGCAAAAGAAAAGGGCAGATGGTAAAAAAAAAAAAAAAAAAAAAAAAAAAAAAGAGTGCCAAATATTACATTATTTATATTTCTTTGTTTCTTCTTATATCCAACACACAAAATTTGGGCCCTCCCTCAGCCCAAGTATAAGACCTCAGGGTCCGCCTTCGGCCATGATGAGCTTCACTCCTGAGGTTGTTCTTGTCTCCTTCAGGCCTTCGTACCTGATGCAATGTACATACAAGGTTCAATTACGTCATTTATTGCATTCAACATCGCACCGGCAAATTCGTTTTTAGAGCGGTCGCATAGAGTAACATTGTGTAATTAAATACATTGGTGCACTATGAGCTCAACATCCCTCTCTCACGATGACGCTCCCGCAATTTGAACCCATGACTCTCTCTCTAATACTCCCTCCGTCCCATGTTAAATACATTGGTGTACTTGTTGAGATCTTTTGAATGGTGCAAAAAAAAAATTAAAAAGCAATTTCGAAAGTATTTTTATTTTTTAAAGTCAAACTAGCCCGGTCTCCCGTAGGGAACATTTAAATTGGGACGGAGTCACGGAGGGAGTACCACTTTTCAGACCGCTTTTTCACCGTCTCTTATAAAACCAATTGATGTTAGGGAGAGTTTCAATTAAGTCTTTTACGACATTCGATATCGCACCCACATTTTTAGAGCTGTCACAGAAAATGGCACGAATATACGTAGGGAGCATTTAAAATGGGACGGAGGGAGTAAGTTTTTTGCTGTGAGTTAGTCTATTTTGTTCTTGACCAAGGGATCGATAATTGTTAAAATGGAAAGGAATATTTTTGTCTCTACACTAATCATAGCTTCTCAAAATCTGTAAAAAAGCATCTAAATCGTAGTTTCTAAAAAAACAATTTATGTTCCTTAAAATAGTTTCGAAAAAGCTGTTGATTTTTACAAAGCTGCTTCTAGAATCGGCAGCAAACACTCAGCTGCAGATTTTTAGAAGCCAGAAACCCATAATCTACTCTCAAAATTTTCACAAACAGGCAGGCTTCTATCGCTCTTCTATAACAAAAGAATTTATGAAGTGCATATCTACTAGGAGATGGTGTTATTAAATAAACAGACTTTTCCTAATGGGTTTTTTCTTATTATTATCTCTCCCCACTCTCTTAATTATGAGTCTCCCCCTCCAAAAGTGTTCTTGAAAGTGGATTAGTGATAAGAAAAAGAAAGTGGTTAAGTACATCCTAAGTTGTATTCCTTTAAAGTAAAATTGTTCTTTGCTGAGTTGTATTGCTTTTGCTCGGGATTTTCCTCTGTTGTATATAAGCCTGGCTTTTTAATTGGTATAAAAATTTTCATTTACCCAAAAAAAAAAAAAAATGTGACGAAGAGATAGAAAGGTAAACTGAAAGGGAAAAAAAATTCGGACAGACTTTTAACCTAAAACCTAATTTTGTCTTTTCTCGAATGTTTTTAAGTTTAGTTTATATTGATTTTATTTATTTTTGGGTAAATTTCACTGACCTCCACTGAGGTTCTGATAATTTCACTGTCCTTCCTTGCTTTACAAATTATTAGCTGAATTTCCTCATTCCATTAAGTTCACTCCAACACCGTTACTTTTGACTAATACTCCCTCCGTCCCATTTTAAATACTCTCTACGAATATCCGTGTCATTTTCAAACGTCTATATCTTTTTATTGGTAATGTTTTCAAAGTTTTTAAATTTTTTGTCTAATAGAACTAATTGAGATCTATCAAATAAGATCCATATTGAATAATGTATTACAAGAATTTTAAAAAGGCATGCATAACCGTAGGAAGCATTTAAATTGGGACGAAGGGAGTAAATGATTGGAATCAAGGGTTGAGGCATGGTGGGTCAAGTGTGGTCACTTCACCCCACTGCCCTCCAAAATTTTCCATTACCATTTCATCATCTTACTTGGAATTCTATGACTTGGACCCTATGGCTAAAATGAATTTGCCCCAAGGGTAAATAACTCCTTCCAAAATTGCATACTTATCCCCATTAAACACTAAGATTTCACTAATAAACGACGAACAATGCGCAAATAAATCCAAAAAGGTAAAAATATATATCTTGCAAATATCATATACAATTATAATTTATTTTTTTTCAATATTTACAAGATATAGCAAAGACACTTTTTGCATATTCTCCACCGATTATAAGGGAGGTCGATCATTAGCATTTTCTAATACTACTAAAAATCTATATTTTGATTGGGAAACAGGAAAAGGAATTGACTCCATTGTTACAAAATTCTTTTCCACCACTAAATTTGAAATACGTTTAAATATTAAGGTAAACTAAACGTATTGAATCTATTAAGCAATAATTAGAAAGAGCATAATAATCCACTTTCAATATATTATTTAACTCATCTTGAAGTAGCTCAAGTACGCTTTCTTCTTCTTTTCTTCAAATGATTGATGGGGTGAAATTCAAATTGATTTTTTCTTAAATCGAATGTCTGGGCCAATTTGCATGCACGTTTACTAATCCAGGGGTTATTAAGTTAATGACCGACATTCAAATCCAACCTTAAGTGTCCATTCGATTAATGTGAAAATGATTGAAAATGCAAGAAGGAGAAAATGATAAAACACTTTTGCAGTGTTTGATTAGCATGAAAATATGGGAACCGGGGAGGTGCTGCGCAGCGTGCTGTGCGGCCCATTTCGGCGCCATGCCGGCACCGTTTTGACGATCGGAGACGTCCACCGTGTAGAGCTCGTTGAGTACTACAAATGTACCAAAAATCAAATTGATTGGATATCGTTAAGTGCCTCATCGGAACACAAATAAGTTGGAAAAAATTGGAACACACATGTCTTGAAACATTGGATGAAAACCATTGAAACCATTTTTTTCAACATATTTGTGTTCCGATGAGGCACTTAACGATGTCCGATTGAGTTGATTTTTGGTACACTTATAGTACTCGACAAGCTCTACGCGGTGGACGTTTCTGATCGTCAAAACGGTACCGGCGCGGCACCGAAATGTGCTTGCACAGCACGCTACGCAACACCCCCTGTTTCCGAAAAATATGCTAGATCTAAGTGTATTTTCTTGTACAATTAAGGTAAGCATGATTGTACACGTTCCACTTTCTTGCTAAAAACACAAGGAAATTTTATCTTCTCAATAAAGTTGCCATCAGTTATGAAACTTACCATTGTATCCATAATTTTTCATTTCCTATAATGATCCATAATGTATATTAAGGGTAAATTAGTAAATATATTTATTTTCTTGCAAGATTCTCATAAAATTTCTCATTTTAGTCAAACAAACTAGATAAAACAAATTTTCTTTCACCTTTTTTTTTTTTCCCTTCACTTCGCTTTCTCTCATTTTCACTTTTCAACATAATACTTTCTAATCAAACGGACCCTAAGGATTCTTTCATGGTAAAACCCCATTTACCACCAACCATGAAATCTATGTGCTCATACCTTCCATCCATTTGACTGACTAAAACCCTAGTACGCATGATTTTGTAGCTTAACCCTATGCCTGCAGAGAAATTTGTACATATTTCACACGGATGGTTGGAACTGTTCATATTTTTCAAAATAATGTTTACTAGTATCCCGCGAAAATTCTGCTCAATCAGATATCGGTAAATACTCTATCGGTTCATCCAGTTTTTGATTTATCCAATGGTTTATCCTGAATAAAAAAACTGGATGAATTGATGGAGTATTTACCAATATCCGATTGAGTTGATTTTTATAGTGTACCAGAAAATATTATTCCGAAAAACATGAACGACTCTGATCATCCGTGTGTGACCCGGAGTGGGCCCAACACATAGTGGCAGACACATGATTCCTATCGCGGGGTACCAAATCATATATATTCATAAATTAACAACAAAATATCATCTTTATATATTATTAACACAATTTTAAGGGGATCTTTCTTCATGATTTTTATAAACAAAAATTAGAATTATTTTTGGTGGTGGGGTATGAAATCTGTACAACTTTCTTTGTACGAATAGTACTTCTTCTTTTTTTTTTTTAAAAAAAGGAGAAAGAAAAGCCAATGTCAAACTGAGGGAGGTTTTTTATTGGAGTATTATTTTTATGCTAAGTATGGAAGTAAAGGGGCGACCAATATTACACTACAGCGTAGCAATTCCTTTGGGTGTAATTGTTGAGTTTTTTTTTTTTAATCTACAGTGGAATGTCCGATTTGAACAATGACCGAGGGAGGTGTTAATCGTGGGAAACATACTTGTGTTTTTTTTTTGTCATTCGTCATTCCTAATCTATTACATGAGAAAGGGGAGGATTGAACTCGATCCCGAAGTGCACTGTGGGACATCCAAAAGCTACCCCCACTTGCCGACTTGCGGAAACATGTGCTTAGATAGGACACTTCTCTGGCCGGATCTACTGGGGAAGGAACCAAATAAAAAATGCGTCATCTGCCCATTGCCATTGAGTATATATTGGAACACCTCATAACTCATTAATCATGTTGAAGAATCAAATGCCCTTTTTAAAAAAACATAAATGCAAATGCTTTCGGCGCTCGAAAAATGAATATTATTAACAGATTTGTCTTGGGTTGAAGATGGCTGCAGGTTGGTTCAAGTGGTTCGGGCCGTTCGGTACTTGTTGGAAATACTTTAAAAATTAATGGAATCGTTTACCTCAAAATCTGTAAATGAACAGAAATACCACAAAAATTGGTTGTTGTTTTGGGTTGAGTCGCGAACTAAGTCGTTCTCTTTAAGACGTTTCGTAGCTCCGCCCTCTCTGTGCAAGCAGTTGTAGCCACGCCGCCTCTAGGATAAAACAGCCCAGAATACAGCCTCTGTCTCGATCTTTTCTGCACGGGAAAAAGACCGGAAATGCAAAACAAAATCGACCTTTTTTCCTTGCTCTCTGAATTTCTGTAGTGAAAATGATTTTTTGGTGTATTTTAAAATGCTGGAGTAGAGCTCCTTTTATAGGTGGCGAAAATATTGAATTTTGGAATTAGAATCAATCAAAATTAGATTCGTCTTGGGTTGAAGATGGCTCCCCACCAACGCAGGTTGGTTCAAGTGGTTCGGCACTTGTTCTCCTTAAGCAAAGTCTCGAGTTCGAGTCTTGTGAATGGAGAAAACTTGCGTTGGGAGAGCTTTACCCCTTCGTGGACCGACCCAGCTCGAACCGGATTTAGTCGGGGTCCAGTGGACTTATGGATTCCGGTGGTTTAAACCAAAACAAAAAAAAAAAGATGGCTCCCCTTTCTTTTTTTTTCTTTGCCAACATGATCAAACACAACCTGTTAGTGGAAATACCTTTTTTTTTTTTTTTTTGAGCACATCTACCACGAAGTTAACCAATGTGCTAACCACCTCGCCTGAATGGGAACTTAACGTGTCGATGACCGGGTCATTCTAATGGTCTGAGCCGGCCGTGATTCTAATGCAAACAGCAAAGAAAATTTTCATTAATCACAATGATCAAAAGGGAAAATCATTACAGAAAAAGTAAAAAGAAATGCATTGAGAGAGTTTTGAAGATTAACTAAAGACTCTCCCAGTGTTGCTACTCGGAAAAACGTAACCTAGATACCCCTTACCCGCTCGATTTTTTGATAAAAAGATTTAGAAAAAAAAAGAAAAAAAGAAACAAAACGGCCAACCTGCGAGTAGAATACCTTCTTTTGGCAGGTAACGTTATTCCAACTCAAGATGTCATGAAAAAGAATCATTTGTCATTTTATTTGACTATACCAATATTAATTCATTCAACCGTATATTTTTTTCAAGACATATGATTTCATAAGGCATTTTCCAGAATATTCGCTATACTTATATCTTTTGTTTAAATGTTCTTCGCGTTAGGACCTACAAATGGAACGATTCTAGTCATACAAATAAGACCGGTGAGCCCCGATAAATAAAATAGTTCAGTCTGGGATTGAAGAAGTTAAATGCGATCCAATTTTTAACTAGTATATAGTGAAACCATGTTGCTATGTACATTGCGGAGTTTAATCGAATCTCAATATTATTATTTTTTTTTTCTAGTGTTTTAGGATTGAGCCCCATTTTCTACTTTCCTCTCTCTACCACGAAAATTTTTTGGGTGCAAATAGGGTACCACGTGGTTCGACACTCCATCACTAAATTAATATCTCCGCATCAATATATTAATATTAAATAAACTCTTCCAATAAATTAAAATCCGGTACATCACAAGGGCAAAAGAGTCCAATATATTTTTGGATTTATAAGACATCCAAACAAAGATCGACACCTAAGTTTTTCTCCTGTACCACATATTTTGTCCTTTTGGTTTCTTTCTTTTATAGTCAGATTTTTATAACTAAGGTAGATCAACATTTTTATAACTTTATTTTGATGGTCAACATTTTTTCAACTCTCTCCACTCATTACACCTGATGACATCATCAAAACTAAACTAAAACTACCAAACGAACACAGCCTAAGTAACTCTCACCAGCAATAAGCAACTAGGCATGACTTTACGTGATATGCAAGGTCTATCATATTCAATATTCACAAATAAACTTTTCCACAATACTATAATATATTCTACATGAATAATATTTTATGGTAGGAATATTCCAAGAAGCTTCTGAGTTTTACCACCAGGCAATTCCTCATCCAAACCTGAGTTTTTCAGAGGCATCAGATTCTAGAAGCTACAGTTTCTCCCTCCGTCCCTAAATAAGTGTCTATTAAAAAAGATATGCAATTTTCGAAAAAAAATAAATTACTTCCACGTATAATTTTTTCAATTTCTTCGCACCAAATTACAAAACTATATAGGAGTATATATTTTTGGAAGGGTCAAATTAAGAACTCAATTAGATCTTTAATTGGTTCGAAAAAATTGAAAAAATTATGCACGAAAGAGCGATATTAATTTTTGGATTCGAAAATTACACGTCTTTTCTTAGTGTACACTAAGTATCGACATCGCACAGTGGTTACGACATTTAACCCATTAGAGAGTGATGGCGACCACTTCCGTCGTCCAAGAGCGAGCACGAGCCGACCATCTTTGCTGTGAAGGAACCTAAGTCAAAAAACTATCATACAGAGAACGAAAATGTTAGGATACGGGAAAAATTTCCTTCGAAAATGTCTAGGAAAGAAATATGCCTTCCTCTTTCCTCGACATTTTCGAGGAAAGTTTTCCTGAACCCTACTACTCCTATGGAGAAAGCCTTCCCGAGGCTTGCTTCCTCAATTATTGCATTATCAGCTGAGTCCATATCCAAGGAAAAGCTAGAAAATTTGCAGGAGGAACATTTTAACCTTTAAAAAACAGGGCAAACAGATTCATATTATACAAATTAATTGCTTATGAATCAAAACTTAGGCTTTGGTTTTAACAAAGCAATACAACTAGTTCATCAAATACTTGAACTTTGGTTCCCTCATTCATGAAACTTTTCCACACATTTGAGAGGGAACATAAGAAGCAAAACAGAAAGGGGGAAAAAAAAAATTCAATCTGAAGAAAAGACTTTGGTTTCCAACTGATAGGCTTTGGTGAAGAAAGCAGGCCAACAGAGATACGTTGACATGATGCTGCTAAAGGTTGATGCGCCGACAAGCATGTTCATTACAACAATCTGAAGTTGAATGGCTTCTATAGGAGAAGCTCCTCCCATAATGAGACCGGTCATTGCACCGGGTAGTGAGATGAGACCAACGGTTTTGGCATTGTCCAAGACCGGAGAGAGGGCGATAACTAGGGATCTTTTCACCTGTTGAAGCGTTGCTTGACGAGGGGTAGCCCCAAGAGCCAGTGCTGTCTCCACCTGAAATTGAAGTACATATGAAAGCTATTAGCGGTGATGAAAAGTTGTTGTCAATATTTCACAACAATTAACTAAATAACACTTTGAGATTCATAAAACTAAATATTGAATCTGGCAGCAAGCTCTCTCAATAGAAAGTATGAATCATAGTTGAAGCAATTCTTAATCTATTTCATATATTTTGTGTTTCATATATATGGATCGAATAATCAAACATCATGGGGGAAAGAAAACGGAGACGAGCCAATTCTTCATCTTTTAGCAATTCTACGCAATATGTGTGAAATGAATGAACAATTTGCACGTCTCATTGACATAATGCAAGTGGAAACTTGTTTGCAAAACAGAACTATCATATAGACCGACTGAGAATTATGACAGTGAATCAGTGATATAAATGCATGCCATTGTAAGCCACAATTCTACTTTGAAATGTACAGACTCCAAAAATATCACAGATTTCTGCATTGGAATTCCGTACATCATTCCAGTTTCTATATCCAATAGTCCGCCTTTCCTACAAAACTATTTGATGGACAGACGATTTTCTATGAGAGAATAGTAGGATGCACTGTTTCCTTCGGAACTTACCAAGTTCATTTGGATTTTGATGTCATCGCGGAGTCGTTTCATGGTAACGCCAGTGACAGTCATTGCATTGCCGACCATCATCCCTGCAACTGGGATGATGTACCGCGGAGTGAAAGGGAAAACATTCAACACAACTAGCAAGAACATTGTTACAGCAGTTCCAGCAAGAATGGAGGCCCCTGCAACATATTTCCCCCTAGGGACATGTTTGGCGCGTTCCCCCGCTGTATAACCAGCAACACAAACCTGCAATGGAAAGTGAAAACAAGTTCAATTGAAAGCAAAATAGTAGTAATATCCATAACCAACTAATACTGCATAATGAAAGGGCCTGTTTGTTTGACGAGACTATCAATGAGGGGATATATTATCCCATCATCATGATATTGTATACCTCAAATTTTGTGAGATAATCCAAGTATCGCACAAATCATTGCATTTAAGTAAAAAATATCGTAACAAAAAACCTGACGTGTGATCACCTCGGGTCAAAAATATCGTAACCAAAAACCTGACGTGTGATCACCTAGGATACATAGTCCAATCCGATGCTCATACTTGAGAAACCCTCTACTTCAGGGAATCCTATGTCATGTATTAATTTTTGTCTGACATAAGCTTTAGTTGTTGTGGCTCATTCTATGTTTAAAAATTGGGAGATTAGTTGAACAAGTCGGTCCAGCTCTATTTAGTAATAAGTTAACATAAGAGTGACAAAGGGATGATTTTGGCCAGCTCAACGCCTCAAATGAATTTCATTATTGGTTTTAATATTTTCCAAACTGCGGTTTCAAATATGCCTTCCCAACAAGGTTTTCCACCAAGACAGAGAACCCTGATTTTCCGCCACCGCAGCTACAAACAAGGAAAATAATAGTAATTGCAAATCTCCAAATTTTTTGTTCTGTTATGACTCGGTATCTGGCCCAATAGACAGACTAATCAGGCCGTTAATCAGGCCATCTACAAGCAGAACTCAATTGAGTTTTAGTAAAGTTCCGTATAGATTAACCGAACACAAACATTGATTGTCACTCGAAACCTCAAACAAAAAAAGATTCCTGAGACCAGTGATGGACGCAGGATTCAAACAAAATTGTCATATACTAGTGTAACAATTTTGAGGGGACTTTTCTTCAAAAAATTTACAAAAAAACCTAAATTATAGTACCAATAATGGAATAATTGGGAGGTGTGCGCCATGCGGAGACCCGGCCCCGCATGCACCCCCTCTGTCTGCCCATGCCCACTCAATCAGGTCATTAGGTGACTACCACTACATCAACTCCTGGTTTCATTTCAATTTTTGTTATCTGGAGCAAAAAAATTCAAATTAACCAAGTTCAATCCATGCATAATTGGCTCAGTTTAGCATCAGATTCAGAACCAAATAATTCACAGTATTCACAACCCATTATCCATTTTTGCATATTTTTTTCCCATGCAAACAGATAATGTTCTAAAAAACGCTAGGCGCCCCACTTCCACCCTATTAGGGCCTAGGCGGCCGGGACTAGGCGCCGATTAGTCGACCGGCTAATCTAGGCTGTGGACCCGGGCTAGCGTCTAGGCGACCGACTTTTAGAACACTGCAAACAGAGAGAGAGAGAGAGATAGAGAAGTGAACAACATACCATGAAAAGATAGGCGAGGATGATCCACAAGGCACTTCCCTGATTAAAAATGAACTGAAGAACAAACCCAATGATGGAGAGCTGAATAAAAGCCCTAAGAATCGAATAGACCATTTCACGCTCCAAGCTCAGCTTCTGCGTGTACGACAAGATCACAGCCATGAGCACCACCACCAAGGCTAAAACCGGCTTTATCATCCCTTTCAAGAATTCCAAAGCCCATTCCAAATCCATAGCTTCCAGAAGGAAACAAACAAAAGAAAACCCAATTAACCCACTTCGAATCCGGATCCCCAAACACGACCTTATATGTGTCCAATGATTGGTTTTAGTGAGCGATGAATTCAAGAAATGCTGTTGGAGATGAAGAGATTGTATAGAGATTTACATATGTATATATATAACAGAGATATAGAGAGAGAGTGGGGGGAGAGAGAGAGAGAGGCAGAAACGACCTTCCCCTGATGGGGGAGATGAAGGAGCGATGCATCTCGTGGAGTTACTTCTTGTGGAAAAGAATACGTGGCTGAATATTTTTACTATTTTCTATGTGAGATAAGAGAAAAAGAAGTGGTCCACTGAACGTAATGGGACGTACGTACGACCACTATACGAAAAAGGTGAGGGAGAAAGGTGGGTGGGGCCATTTGAATATGTGAATTTTAGGTCACCATGATCGGAACGCGTACGTGCCCGAGCATCTAATCCGGCTGTCCAAAGTAATTGAACAGCCAAAATGGATGCCCGGGTTTTATTCTATGTTTTAATTCCTAAACAAGAAAACAAATTGAGGACAAGTACATGCTCTTCGGTTATTACTTGCTCTTCAAACAATGATAGGGGTTGTTTTAGAAATTGATTTTAAGTCAAAAATTGACTTGAGTTTGGTTTTTGAGTTACCGTATTGTGAGAGATTGACCTGTCTCTTAAAGCGCAATAAGTCAATTTATGGAACAATGCCTTATAATAACTCTTAATGCTTGTGTGTGCGTGAGAGTAAATGAAAATAGAAATGAGAGCTTAAAATTTTTTTTGAAAAACATCTTGCAATTCTTGAGAGCAAGAGTTTTTTTTTTTTTTTAATTTGACAAATGCTCCCTCCGTCCCATATTGTTGGGCCTCTTTACCTTTTTGAACGTCTCCAAGAAATTGTTTATATCTCATAATCTATGATGTTTTTTGTCATTCTAACAATTTCGTTTAATTAAAACTAATTGAGATTTATCAAACAAGACTCATATTGAATATAAAAAACTTAATAAATTAAAAATTGTAGACAATTTTTTGAGACGTCCAAAAACAGAAAGTGACCCAACAATATGGAATAAAAAGAGTAGGTGTTTGGGCTAGTTTATTCGACCGGGTAAATCTAGAGTGGCCCAAGATTTTTGAAAGTTTTGGCCTTTGCAAAATTCGACCTTGTGATTTTTTACGGGGCAACCCCTATACTTGTTGTACCTATATTCATAGGGTTTTGTGAGAACGAGAGTTAAAAGCATTTCCCAGAGGAAATGAAAATCAAAGGTCCGTCCACAAAGATTGGTTGCACAAATCATGCTAGGGGTGCTCACGGACTTGATTGGTCCGGATTGACATTAATTCAATTCTAATCTGCGAGTCACGGTTTTTTGAAAATAAAATCTGTGTCCGATCTAAAAGTCTCACGGTTCGGTTCTAATCTGATCCGCGAGTCACGGATAGATTCCGGATTTGTCCACGAATTTTCAATTTATTCTAAGAAAAAATCAACAACTCATTCGTAACCCAAACTCAATTTATATACTACTATCCTTTATACATAAAAAATATCTTAGAGTCCGGCTCGGTTAATCTACGATTTCAAAATAAAAATTGTGTCCGATCGCGAGCTACAATTTTTTCTAATTTTTGAATTCGTGTCCAAAATATTAATCCACGGTTCAATCCAAAACGTACGAATCAAATCAATTTGGATTGGTTCCACGACCCACAGAATTTTTTCAATTAATAATTGTAATGTGGTGTCACGTGGGGGAGATTGCGAGTGTTCAATTGGAGGGAGGTGAAATGGGCCCAGGTGGGCACTGAAATGGGGACATGTGCGTACTACCTTGTCCGGCTGTACTGTTTTGGAGGTCTCTATGACAGTGATTAAAGAAGTATGTAATCGAACCCTTCTTCTACTGGTACAGACCATGGTGCACAGATTGTGCACAGATGGGTCTCGGGGATTCACGTTTGTGTCCCACACAAAAGATCCGTGCCGTTAGATCATCTTAGAATAATTTTTCGAGGGGCCCCGCGAGAAATCACCTCCATCGGACTTGTGTAAGTGGTTCATCCAAAAACCCCCCATTTCATTCAAATTCAGCTCGGATCTTTCGTGTGGGACCCAAACGTGGGTCCACGAGACCCATCTGTGCACAATCTGTGCACTTTGGTCTGTCCCCATTGATTTACCGTATGTAATCCAGTCGTGTTGCAAACATATATCAGGAATGATACATTTCGATTACATACACACACACAGTGTGTGTGGGTTGAAATTTTTGAAATGTAAACTTATTGAACATTTTTTTTGGGTGACACCACCATGACGTTGACAAAAATGAAAAAGTCGATTTTTGGGTGAAATTCACGTGATGCTCATTTGACACCTCGTGTGATGCGCATTTAAGGTTTTCCAAAGATTTTATCATTTTCCAAAGAGGGAGTGGTTTCGTTTGGTACGACAATTTGACAAAATTGCCCCTAGCTCTATTGCCCCCTAGTTCTTTCTCTTTCTCTGTATGTAACATTTTATATCCTTTGTAATCTTCTTCGGATAAAAAAATAAGATACTTCCGCGCATAATTTTTATTCTTTTTTGCACTAAAAGAAACTACTAATAGAGATTTTTAATTTGATGCGAAAAAATTTGAAAATTGTGTACGAAAATATTTCACATTAGGTTTATATTGGTGGTTTGTTGGTTTTGCAATTATCTTTGGATAAAAAAAAAGTACTTCCGTGCATAATTATTATATTTTTTGCACCAAAATAAGCTACTTAATAGTGGAAAATTGTGTATGAAAGTATTTCATATTGCCAGCTTGTTAGGTTTACAATTTTTGGGTAAAAAATAAAGTATAGTCGCTCATATTTTTTTTATTTTTTGCACCATATTATGTACGAAAGTATTTAATTTTTGGTCTGAGTAATGTACTTTTTTTTATTGTAATGGGCCTAGGTTGCGCGCCTCGCGCTCAGTCTTACTAGTATGTTGAAAAAACCTCAACTATAGGTGCACCATTTAATATACATTAAATGTACTCCGCGTTATGTGAGATGGGTTTCGGGATTTCACTAAAATAATTGGAGCCGTTTAATATAAATTTTTGAATGAATGATGCACATATAGATGTCTACATTTCAGATCGTCAGACTAAACCGCAATAAGACTCCTATTACGTTACATAAAAAATCACCGAGTAAGGTTCTTTCGTATGAATCCGGGGACCCTGTAGTGCACCTCTGCACTACAGGGTCCCCGATTCCCGTTCATATTGTGCTGAACGGCATCTCCAAATGCAGGATTTAGTTGCACTTGGAATATTCTAATTAAAAACGCTTACAAATTAAAAAGGGTTTAAGAAACACCTGTTCAAGAAATCTTTAAACATTTCCTAGTTGCCGATTTGTCTAGGTCAAGACTTGTCCGAACTAGCTTACATGCACATCGATTATTCACATCCTTGTTTCCCGTCATAAGTACCTACCATGAAACCCGGGCCGTATATAAAGTAGGAGTACTTCAAAATTTATGATTTCCACAGAAAAAAAAGGTGGGTACAGTTTTTTAGAGTATTTTTAAATCAGAAAGGTGGGTACAATTGGATCAGGTAATTTTTGCCTATCTCTAGATATGTTTGCATCTTTTGTGAGCACTTTGCTTTCCAAATAAAAAAGTGGAAATTCAAATCAAATTAAAGAAGTTGCACAATAAAGTACTGAAAATCAGAATGGGGGCATAATTCAGTGTTCTCAAGAGCATCATTCCTCCTCTTCTTACAATGGATAAATTCAGCCACCAGCGGCGGAACCTTGGACACGGGAGTGACACCGTTCAATTGGAATCTACTTAAATTTTGTGCAGGAAAATGCGAAAAAAGAGAATTAATAGTAGACTTTAGTTAATTTGAAAAAGAATAAAGGTTTGAATTCCAAACTTGCTGTTTTCTAAATTGAATTCTTTCATTGTTTGTATAAATTTACTAAATTTTTTGCGTACCCCCAAATACCCAGTCCAATCAAATTTTGTGTTTATTAAAAAAAAAAAATTCTTCGATCGGAAGCGACAGTTACACCTACCCCACTCCTACTCAATTTGGCTCCGCTACGGATGCTTACAAATCACTGAATAATTATCTTAGAGAATGACATCTCCATATCAACTAGGGATGAACCATGTAGGACTAGTTGTACTTGACGATTCCTTGGCCGGAAAGATACGCGGCATAGTTTTCCAAAAGATTTTAGCAACTCAGTTGCTAAAATCAGGGTATTTCAAATCAAAAAATTAAGTGTTTCCATGTATTATTATTTGAATTTTTCACACCGAATTAAAGTACACGAAGAGTACTTTAATTTGGTGCGAAAAAAAATCGAAAAACGATACACTGAACCACACTTCATTTTTTGATTTCAAAACCATGATTTTAGCAATTGCTGAATTCATTTGCTAAAATCATGGTGATTTTAGCAAATAAGTTGTTAAATTTTTTTGGAAAACTATGCCGTGTAGTCATGAAACAGGGATTAAGTGGAACAGAATTGACTTGGTGGGGTACTTGGTAGAGTCACGGAAACAATTTCTTTCTTCCCTATTTCTAATTGAGATACTAATTCTTATGGAAATCTTCAAGAAGACAAGAAGGATCTAAACATTGAATTGAATATATATCCATTTTTCTAATGGAAAACAAACAGAACCCATGTGTCCAAAACATTCAGTTGACCCCTGGGGAAATATTCTAATGCCCAATTGGCCCTAAATAAAGGTGATTTTATGCGTCTTTTTGAACTGCAATGTGTTTTTACCAAAATTCTATGGGTACAGATTCACTGTGCATAGATCGGCTTGTAGGGTCCACTACGGGTCTCACAAAAATGATATGAGCCGTTCATGCATTTTAAAATATTATTTCGAGTGACGTAGCGTAAAATCAGCTCAGTCGGATTATTGTAGAGGCTTAAAGGATGTTCCACTAATATAAAACAATTTTTTTCTACAAACTAAGATAAGTCATTCTCTCCCAATACACCACATAAAAAACCGTGAAAAACCAGTTTATTCCCTTTAGCGGAACACCCCTAATCCAATCTTGCAATTTTCATTCACAATTTAGGATCCTGAAATTTGAAAAAATTTCTTAGACAATTTGATTAAGCACTTAAAGGACATCCGATTGAGTTTGTTTTATTGAGACTGCTTGAAAAATTATTTAACAACTAACGACTCGAATTATTTGTGTGAAATTACAAAGTGGGTTTCTACACCATAATCCGAGGGCGGTCGGCAGGTACCCATAGTTTTTAATGGTGTTTTCGTACAAGTCCTAGTTGAACAAGTACTACCAAAATTTTAGAAACATATTGTACGGCTGGGTCCTATATATGGGATGATATTTTGTGCAAATAATGTTGGCTGAACTAAGACCGGTCTAGGTGTGATAAAGGCCAAAATGTTTCTCTGTTGATAACCAATAGGGCGTTTTTACATTTTAGGTACTCCAACTTTTTGAATTTTTAATTTTGGGACCCTACGTTTTACGCGGAATGAACACGGGATCTGTCTTTATTTTAACAGATTATGTTCCACGTCAACCACCTTGACATGACTGTGTACAAGCAATAATTGGTTAATGAGAAGAGGGGAAATTGGCCGACAGTGGTAAGTAGGGCAACAAATTGCGCATAGGTGGTGTACTTTTTCGGAATCATTACTTAGAGGAATAACAATTGCTATAACATGGCATGACAATTGCTATCGGACGAAAAAACCCTTCCTTGCGCACAACCCAAATCAACGTTAAACCTAACTTCCTAAATCGAAACCCCAAATCGATTCATCTGTCACCCAATACTTCAAACCAGAGTTGTACTTTGAAGCATTGTGTGGGCTACGTCGTACCCAATTATTTGCATTTCCTTTATGACAAATTTGTGGCGGAGTCTAAATTTCGGTCTTTCACCAAATGCATATGATGCTGCCATTAGAGCAAAAGTATATTTCTCTTTTCAGATGCACCACACTTCATCATTTCTTTTGGAAATCATATATTGAACCCTAAAATTTACTCATTTCCATTTACTAAGAAGGCTTGATAGAATCAAGGTCAAATGTTAGAAGTAAATGATATGTACAAAACACAAACCCATATCTAGAGATAGAAATCGAAAATCCCAGGAAGCAACTTGCATCTCATCCTGATTTTTTAGGTAAATACGATGATTGATTACGAACGTACGTGGCGGTGAGGACAATGGCGGGGGTGGTCGATCTATCATTCAGCTTGTCGGTGAGTCTTGATACCTTCGAGCTTGATTTCCAGTCCGAAGATGGCGAGACGCCGGTCATTGGCGAGTCATGTATGTGCAATTAAAATTTTCCTTTTTCACGTAGAGAGTAATTCCAAAGAAGTGTACTACTAAACAACAAAATTTTGCCCAAGGGACACTCTCCAGCAATTAGCCCTAACAGATTACAACAATGCTATGGGTACACCACATATGCACCCCAAATGCACACCACCCTCAGACCCATTTTTTGGGTGAGCCCCACATTGAGTTTCTCTTCATTTGCCACTTCAAGGTGGTGTGCATTTGGGGTGCACATGTGGTGTATCCATATCTTTTTCCTAACAGATTATGTACCAGGTCAAGGTGGACAAATGGCCAAAAAAACCACCATGATATGACTGTGTACAAGCAATAATTAATGATTTTAGGATTACAAGCTTAACAATTTCGTACGGGTGAATGTTAACCAACTCAACAATCTACGTAGTACTCCGAATGGGTACATCCTTGTTCGGTGGCTCCCCCTTAAAAAATACCAAAAAAAAGAATGGAGTATCATTTTAGATGAAAATTACACTACGCCAGTATTGCTTTTACCAGTAGTTTTTTTTTTAGTTTTTAATTTTATATTAGAGGTAACAAAATCGCTGTTGAAAAGGCCATATTACCGGCGGTAATTACAATCCGCCTGTAAAAATAACTTTTACCAGTGTTTTTTTGCCATTGCCTGCGGTAATTATTACCCAACGAAAAAATCCCCATTACCGGCGGTAATCCCAAAAAACCACATGTAAACCAGTAAGGCTGTGTTTGGATGGGTTTTGAAAAGAAATTTTTGAGAAGAATTTTTGAGAAAGTGTTTTTATTTTTAATGATTAGAAATATCACTAAAAAATTTGGGTGGTTGCATATTAGGTGTCTTTTTGAAAAAAAGGAATCTTTTTGAAAAGAATTTTTGAAAATGGAGAAAAAATGAAAGAGAACAAGGCCTAAATTTTAAAATAGATATTTTTATTTTTTAAATATCACTAAAAAGTTTGGGTGGTTGCATATTAGGTGTCAGGGCTCCATGCCAAGGGTTGCGAGGTCGAAACTTGGGACAAATTTTTTGTTCGCGGAAATCCTTTACCGAAAACTGCCAAAAAAAATACGACACTATTACTTGTGGTAAATTGCCGCCGTTTTGTATTCCCGATGGATGTATTGACCGCTTATGTGCTTGCGACCAAAGATGGTATCTCAAAGTGCTTAACCCCAAGTGTAGGGCTAAGTCGGTTGCAGCATAATAACTCGGTAAGTCCGAGGTCGAATCACAGAAAACGGTTTTCTGGAGTGAAATGACCTATCGATCTAAACAATGTTTTTTTTTTTTAGTTGTAGGTAGCCAACCCTTTCGTTTCTTGACTTTTGGTGATTTTAGAACTAGAGATTGCCAAATTAAATTTAAAATTATGAATTTTCTTTAAATTAAACAAAGAGGCTCGGGCTAAGGTTCACACCATCTATAGCCTACGTAGATCCATGATTCTCAAAAGTTTACACGATCGAGCCACACGGTAATTGTGCGCTCTCTCGGAAGATGATTCAATGAAATTCTATTTTTTTTCTTTCCGGTGATTGGTTAAATCAAGGCTCGATCAGAAATTTGTTAAACCCTCAAAATGACATCGATTTAAGTATTATGTGTGCCAATTTTATTGTCGACGCAAAATCAAAAACTTAACAACCTTGAGTTTTAAAACGATAGCTACGAGCCCGGATTAAACACAAACAAGCTTTGTTAGCACGGGTGTGAGAATCATGAAATAACAAAGGAAAGATGGAAAAGTTATATCTCTTTTTCTCCAGGTTCACTCCTATTTATAAATAAATCCCCTGGCCAAATATAAAAAATGACGAAAAAGTAAACAAGGTGGGCCTTGCTTTAAATGGCACTTGACTTCAGCTCCAGGATTAGTTGCCGACTTGCATTGATTGGGTTCGCGACACTCTATGTTCAAAATGGAGTCCGATTGGAGCGATGGAACAGTTAAATTTCTTATTTTAATCCTGGGAATAAAATGGTAATCCATCCGTCTCATTTTAAATGCTTCTCACGTATATCTGTGCCATTTTCAAACGTCTATATCTTTTTATTGGTAAGGTTTTCAAAGTTTTTAAAATTTTTGTCTAATAGAACTAATTGAGATCTATCAAATAAGATCTATATTGCATATAAAATACATTATAGAATGCAAACTATAAGAGTTTTAAAAAAACACGCATAACCGTAGGAAACATTTAAATTGGGACGGAGGCAGGGGCGGAACCAAGGGGGGTCAAGCGGGGTCACTTGACCCGATTGAGATATCAAATTTTAATAGGATAAGAATAATATTTTTTAGAATTTTGTATTTTTGCCCCTTGTATATGGTATTTTTTGCCTAACTACTTGCCCTCCTCTTTACCACTGACCACACCAAATAATTTTCCTTGTAAGTCTCTAATTCTCTTCACCACTACTTGCCCTCCTTACCACACCCAATTGCATCGAGTTGTTGTATACTGTCAACTCCAACAGCTAAATAATCACTTTAATGAGGTGAACACGGAGTTGCTTATTTGTGTTGCATGTCTAAGTCCATCCAACTCAATTGCAAGTTTTGACAAGCAAAAGTTAAACCGCTTGGCCGATTTTATCCTAAAGACTTCTTCAGTACTGAGTTTTTGGCACTTTCGGATCAACTTGAGAATTTTATCATTGATGTGCGATGTAGTATCAAGTTTTCAAACTTGAAAGGAATTTGTGATGTTTCTCAAAAGATTGTTGAGACCCGAATATCCATTGGTTTTTAGGGTTTTGACTTTGGCTCTAATTTTACCTGTTGTGACAGCTACAGTAGAAGTGCATTTTCTGCCGTGAAGATTGTGAAGAATCAACTTCGTAATTGAATCGATGATCAATGGTTGCATGATAACTTGATCGTGTATATTGAGAGAAAGATTTTTAGTAGTATCACAAATGCGGCTATTAAGCTACGATTTCAAAAGGTAATTGATATTCACACACCCCCAAATTGTTATCCACACCCCCTTTTTGTCTTTTAGTGACATTTTTACACATAAAAATTTCACTAGAAGACAAAAAAGGGAGCGTGGATGACAATTTGGGGGTGTGGAAATCACTCCCCATTCAAAATATGAAAAATCGTCGGGGTCACTTGTAGAAACGCTATTATAGGTTTTAAATCGATACCTGCTTAGCTAATTTTTGTTGGCATTCAAATGTATATTTTTGTGGTCGGTTATGGACGCGGTTATAGGTTGTATATCTAAGCTAATTTTTGTTGGGCATTTCAGTGTATCTTTTGGGAGATCAATTGTAAATGAAATTATATGTTATTAGTAGATATCTACTTTAACTCATTTCTATTTCGCATTTTGGAGTTTTATTTCTTCTTCATTATTCGGTTTAAAATTTTGATTTTTTTTTTTTTCTTATAATCTATTGTTTTCTTAGGACAAAATATGTAAGGGAATAACTCATTTCTATTTCATCGTTTTGGAGTTTTTTTTCGGAGACGGATCTATATAACTCTTATAATTTATGTGCTTGACATGTATGTTTGTTTCGTAGGACAAAATCTGATGTCAAATGTCAAAAGGACTCCGCGATATTCATTTCCATAATTAGATTCCCAGCCGACACAACCTGTTCCACTCTGACTTTCTTTCATTTCCATAATTAGATTCCCAGCCGACTTTGTTTTTTGAATTGGAAAATGATCCAGTACTTTGCGCGTGCACATTCCCCGGAGCATCGGATGCACCATATTTACACCATTTTCTCCTGAAACACTTAAAACAAACCTTATGCACAATATTTTATAAAAATTAACAATAAACATAATTTGATAATCAAATTTGAGAACTTAAGCCCACTAATATTTACATATTTGTGTGCTTATCAGTATGGTTTTCGCGTTATTACCGCCAAAAATAATTTTACCGACTGTTTTTTGTCCTTTAATAGCGGTTTTTTAATGCCAATAATGCTACAATTTGGCGTAGTGATAGTAGTATCAATTCTAATATTTTTACTAGAGATTATCGATAAGGGAGAGATCACGCCATGCCATTGCGGAAATTCCACAAACAACAAGACCACAATGGAACAGATCACTAAAAAACACAACCCGGCACCACCTTCTCTGAAACCCATCAAACACCCAAAACCTTAAATGCACATTATCCGTGCTTTAAACAGGAGTTTTCAATGTATTTTATTCAGAATAATGCACTAAAAGAAAATTTAACATTTTCGCTAGCGATACACGTTTTAAATCATGACTTTATGGAGAAGAAAAACATGGAACTTTGGTGATAGAACTATACATTTGCGGTCGCTGGGATGGAGCCAGAGGGGGTTAGTACGGGCTGTCGCCCTGCTACAATTTGAAAAAACTCTACTATTACATTGAAAATGTATAAATATCATCAAATTATATAGCTCCGCCCCTCCTCTACATATATAACCTGTCTTCCTCCACAAAAATCCTGACTCCGTCCCAGCTTCTCCGATACATGATTTGTTAAGGTGCACGTACCATCCCCATACATTAGCTTGAAAAACAAACTTGTTCAAATAATTTTAGTTTTCTAAAATATTCGATCAACCTAACTTTTTGAAGACGTGTTCTTCTTTGTAGGTTCTATAATGATTCTATTTGGCTCCACACAGTTTTGTGTGTTTGCACTCGTGGGTAGGGGTGAGAATTTTTGACGCGACACGAAGTTAGTGGGCTATGGTTGGCTGTTTATGACATGAAACACGAATGTAACGACGATACGATAACACAAAAAGCTAAACAGGTTAGGTTATGGTCGAGAGAATTCTGACACGAACACGAGATGACACTACACGATATGGAAATTTATGAAAGGAGACGATAACACGACGAACACGACACGAAGTTAGTGGGTAAGGATTGACTATTTCTGACACAAAACACGAATATGACACGACACGATAACACGAAAAGTTAAACAAGTTGTGGTATGGTTGAGAGAATTTTGACCTGAACACAAGATGATACGACACGAATACGACACGATGCCCACCGGCCCTACTCATGGGTACAAGTGTTATTTTTTTTTAAAATCATAGTACAAGTCTATATGGTCGTAGCATTTTTGTTTTTCCCCGAGGGATATACGTCCCAAAAATCCGGGCCGTAATTCCTCAACTTGAATTGTGCTGTCAAACGGGCTCAGTCCGAATCAGCCCATTGGACCCAACCCAATTTTGTATCGACCAAAACCCAAACCCATTTGTTCTCGTTTCCATTTCGTTGAGCTGACCCAAGCCCAATAGCTCAGTGTTGTCTTCGTCTCTCCCACTGTCTCCTCTGAGTTTCACTCGAGCCTGAAAATGTCGACGATGAGCCTACTCAGAGCCGCAGCGAAATCTCACCGTCTGATCCGAACCAATAATCTAAATCAAGGGCTCTCGTTACTCCGTCGTGAATCGCCGATGCGTTTCTCGACCGAAGTTGCAGATCAGCCCGCTGGTCACGACACCTCTCCGATTGATTCTTTTCTTCGGACCCCAACAAAAGGTTTTTCACCATTTCCAATCACTTCAACCTTTAATCTCTGCAATTTATTCGACATTCGTAAAATGACTTGAATTTTTTGGAGTTGGGGTTTAGGGTTTTGTGTTCTTATGGTTTTTGGTGTATTTAACAACGTTACCAGTCACTTCAATATCTTTTATGGGCGTTCTATTTGAATTTCGTATAATGACTTGAATTTTTTGGAGTTGGGGTTTAGGGTTTTGTTCTTATAGTTTCAGTCACTTCAATAACTAGTTTGGGCGTTTTATTTGATTCTCCTATAATGACCTGAATTTGTTGGGTCAGGGTTTTGGGTTTTGTGGGCTTATTGTTTTTGGGTTAACATTTTCACCAATCATGTCAATAGCTAATCTGGGCATTTTATTTGAATTTCGTTCAATGACCGGAAATTTTGGAGTTAGGGTTTGGGGTTTGTGTGCTTATTGTGTAGTTAACAACTTTATCGATCACGTCAATAGCTAGTATAGGCGTTTTATTTTAGTTTCGTATAATGACCTGAATTTGTTGGAGTTAGGGTTTGGGGTTTGTGTGCTTATTGTGAATTTTTGTGTTGTAGTGTAGGTAATGGATTGGAATTGGAATGAATCTGTAAAATTAATCATTTCTTCAGCTTAATATAGAAAAAAGAAAAGCCAACGTGACTGCACCGTTGGTGTCTTTTGTCCTTTTGGATTACTTTTTGGCTGTGGTTAATGTGTACAAGTATTGGACACAGGTGTTATGGGGTTTTAGCATTCAGTTTGATGGTACGAAAATGAAGGAGATTAGCTTTGATTGTGCGGTTATTCGCTAGTCACATCCTGAGATAGAAAAATGCCCATCATTTGAGGCTAAGATGGTTATTTCTTTAGTTTAACCGAGTTTTTTTATTTGGACCGCAAATGAAACTGCTGATGAAATTACTTTTGTTTTTGTTCTGAATTAAGGACTTCTTTGTTTTGTCTCACTTGATAGCATTTGTCGAGGGAACCTGCCATCATGCTCATTTAAGGGAATAATCAATTTAGAGGATGAAATCATGAATTGGTTTAGTCAAAATTTTCTAGTTTGAGCGGTAGCTTTGCTCCAACGATGGAATGAATGGTAATTGGGGTATATATAATTTATCCGTCATACTTTAGCCTATGTAAGTTCAGGTTAAATTTTGAACCCTTCCCTTAGATGTGAAAAGAAATAAACTTTGTAACCTTGAATTCACACTTCTTTCAAGTACAGACTTCAGTAATGATTGCCAAAAAAAAATGTGGACTTCAGAAATGGTTTCCTACTATCAAGGGATGGTTAAATCTTATTGTATATCTAACATTGAAAATCAAGATACACTTGTTCAAGTACATTTATAGTTTTGACGTGTCCCTGTGGGGTCGTCTCTTATTGCCTCTATATTCAAACAATTGTCGCGGTGGCATGGTCATGTCATCATGTGTCGTGTCTCTCCCATTATTTGCCCAATTAGTAACTTTTCACATTCTAAGTTAGTTTGTGCTCTTTCTGGGATTTGGCAGGTTCTGTTTACGGCAGGTTGATATATACTACAAGGCATACAACAAAGAGTGACATCCTCAATTTGCTCGAAGGGTGTGAATTGAGTTTGGATGATCTTAAAGTGGACTATACGAGAGCCTACATGCCAACTGGAATGTAAATCAACTTAATTATTGGGAAAATAATGTTTTTTTCATTACTTGCTTGCCTCTTTCAATTATTGTTTTAACTTTTTTGTCTAAACATCATGTTATTAAATTAGTATTGTTTGCAATGGAAAATTTTCTAACATTGTTCTGGGGGTATGCCTTAGGATGATTCAATTCACTTCTGGGTATGCCTTTGATGCTGCTATTAGGGCTATTAATAAGAAGGGTCGCTGGTATAGGTTGGACAAGGTAATGCCATGATACCTTCATTTAACTTGTTTGGTTTTTCATATTTTAGTTATGGAGAAGTTTGACGCCTTAATAACCATGGTTCCTCTGATGTCAGGCTGATCGGTCCCAGTGGGATCTTGTTACACCATATGACGGAAAAGCTGTAAGTAGAACTTTTGAGTCATATACTTTTTTTTTTGCGGTAGTTAATTCTTAATTCTGATATTTGAGTTGCTAGTTACTCTTAAGTTTGATTACTATTTTTCTCCTTGAATTACTGGAGCTATATGAATTGCTAACCCGTTTCATTACTAGTTACTGTCAAGTCTCTTGGAAACAAGCTCCAGGATACACTGTTCTGTTCATTTCACTCTCAGAACTTAAGCAAACCATATTTTGAAGGGGCATCTGAATTTTGCTTCTAATGGTATTTGGTGGCACAAAACTTAAAATGTGGAGTTTTCTATATTTTTTATTGTGTAACTTATTCTAGTATATTCATTAAGTAAAGATTATTCCCCAGTGGGTATCACATCAATTCCACTGCGTCAGATAGAGAAAGGCATCTATCTCGTTTATGCAAATTGCAGAATAAAATATGGGATCCTAACACCAGCCAAGTTTCTTCCTATATCCTGGACTATGTTATTTTTCAAACTCCTACCCTGTTTTGTGCTTTTAATTCAGATAACATTATCAGATCACTTTATTTTGGTGTGGCTGAGAAAGTTAAGTGGAAGCTATTGCCTCTGAGTTATTAGGCAAGTTTGATTTTTAAGAATAGGACTGAACGTGATATGATTTTAGGCATTGCAGCAGAACCAAAGTTTGAAGTGCTATTTAGCACAAGCGAACCAAAGTTGGCTAGTTCTGCTGGTAGCCACCTATTATCCTTCCTTGCATGATGGTTGTGTTTTATGTCAGATAGTATGTTGCCACCCCCCTACCCGACACCCTTTCGTCATTCGTTTATTTGTATACATTATTTTCACCTTCAGGAATTGAGGAGACAGTTAGACACTCTTTTTGTATAACACACTGATATGGTGAAGGTTGCTACTTGCTACTTATGAGACTCCTTTTGCAGAGATGTGCTCTGCCATATGGTTGGCATGAATTTATCCATAACTAGACTACTGCATTGGTGATTAGAATTAAGTGAGATAAAAGTGTTTAGATCTCGTTGCATTAGCTATCAGTTATCTTTTGGCCTATTTAACTTTCCATCTTCTAGCATGGCAACTTTAATAATTTGCATGGACATTTGGTTAACAGCATTCCTTGATTGAGATTATTTTGATGGTCCATTCGTAGGTGGTGCTGCAAGGAATTCCTAAAAATGCGCTTTCAGATGACATAGAGCGCTTCCTTTCTGGATGTGTGTATGATGCATCCACAATGCAAATATTCACCAGGTTAGTGCTGAATTCTTGTGCTTAAGTAAATCTTTTACTTCGTTCAGGAAAAAAAAAAAGAAAAAAGAAAAAAGAAAAAGTGAACTCCTTTATTTGTTCCTTGTGGCATTGTTAGTCAATATCTATTCTCAAACTCTATGAAGCTTCACTATGAGTACGGGCATATGAGTATGGTACAATACAGGTACAACTATACAGTAAAACTTATAGAGAACACTTTTTGGGTTTGGCTGGGCTGCTGGGGAATCTTACTATATACATGCAATGTATGTGTGTGTGTATCTATATCTATATATGTGTATCAGTGTATCCATATATGTGTGTGTCTATGGGCCGGTTCTGCTCACGCAACATTTGACACAGAGAATATAAACCTCCCATTTTGGAGTGCCACACAAATGATCAAAGCTGTTCAATTTGTTTAAAACACATTTTTAAGAGTTCATGTAAAAAATCAACTCATTCGGATATCGGTAAGAGCTTGATCGGTATTTGTCCGTAAATTTGTCAGGATAAAAACTAAAAAAATCGATCAAGCACGTCCCGATATCCTAATGGGTTGATTTTTATGTGAACTCTCAAATACATGTTTGAAACAAATTGGATGGCTCCAATTATTAGCATGGGACTCCGATTATTTTTGTGTCAAAACTTGCGTTGAGCGGAATCACCCAATATATATATGTACATATATATATATTGCGGCAAATTCTGAAGTACCTCGTCTTGATATAAGTTATGTCAAACTCTAGTGTTCATCTACCCTGATAGTCGTGGTTTGATCCATTCTCCAAGAAGTTTAAGCAAATGTGCATTAAAATTATACTAGAACTCATGTATATGTAGCGACAAATTCAAAAGTACTTCATCTTGATATAAGTAATGCCAAACTCTAGTGTTCATCTACCCCTGGTAATTATGGTTTGAATTTAGTGATTCAGAAATCCCTCCTTCTATGCTTTATTTTTATCTCTGTCTGTCTTTGTTCTGTGGTTTCTTTATTTTTTTGTTAAACATAATTTTCATAGCTTAACTCCATAGAACAACATAGTCTTCTTCATTTGTGTCCCACCTCTACTAATTGAACTTCAATTTTCCATACTGTATTATTTTCTTCTTTTTCTTAGGTTCTGCTTGTGTACTTAAAATTAGTTTTTTTATAAAAAATTAGTTTTTATCCAAATAAGAAAATATAGTAAGAACATAAAAAGAGAAAACTTGGAATCAAAGGGGAAAAAGTATGAGTTCATATTAAGCATCTAAAAAAAAAAAAAAAAGACCAAACAAAAGAAGAAGAAAAAAAAGAAAAAAGAAAAGAAAAAAAACAGGCGTAGTAGAGCTGTACCCACCGAACCACGGCGACGGCGTACCACATGCTCGATATGTTGTTACGGTAAAGTATTCTGTCGTACCAGAGCCATACCTGTAACAGGTACTTGTACAACAACTTTTTCGGAGTACGCGTGCTTCATAGCTAGCATTGGTTAACAGTTGAACATGATAGAAGAAAGTACAAAATATTCTATGTGTGAACCCCGATGGTGACTCGTAAGATTCACTTCCTTTGATATTACATATAGTTTCATTAGTTACATACATATATGCACACTTGTTAAAACATGAAAGGAATGCCAAGATAACATGTATGCCTATATACATGATACCATGAAATGCAATATAACTAATCTGTTTCTCATCGTTTCTTGATAGAGCGGCCAAAATACTGTTGTTTAACCGTAGCAGAAACAGGTGATTAAAAAAAAAAAACCATGGTAGGGACAATATTGAATCACAGTGAGTTGTATAGGATTGCACGAATCGTGAGGTATCAAACAGAATTGCAATTTTAACGTACTATTCACTTGATTTCCGATTCAAAGACAATCAAAATGGAGTTGGTTGGAACTTTTACCGAGTGAATGAATTTTTGAACTGTGTGATTCTAATAACCATTCATTCAGTTAACAGTGTGTAGGCTTTTTGTGGGGTATAGCCCAGTGAGGGCGCAATGTTGAGGACATAAATAATCAAGTCGTAATTGAGTAGAATATAAAAAGTATATCGACTGTGAGCTGCGCTCAACCTTGGTTCTATGAGTAGGATCCGACTGCTCAGGTTTTTTATTTTATTATTTTATTATTTTTATAATGGCGAAAAAGCAATTTATTGATAAAAGATAAGCTGGGTACAAGAAATTGGCTAGAAAGAAAAGGCATCTCAACGAGGTTGATACGCAAACCACCCGACAATCATATGCCACTCTAGACCAAAAGGTTAAATGGTTGGCAAGAAGACAACCAAACCACCTAAATGGAACAGACAAAAAAACTAAACCACCTTGCTAGGACATAGCATAGGAGATCAAGTACAATGTAGAAGAGAACTTGAAAAGAAAGCAGCAGCTGTATAGAATAAGCTGTCTTGATAGCATAAGTCTTGACAGCATAAAGTCCATTGCAACAAAAAAGTCTTTCTGCACCAACTGAAAAAGTATTTGCGATTACATGTATTTGTGATTCATGATATACCCTTTACTCTTGCAGGCCAAGCCCATACCCCATTAGAATGGCATTTGTAAACTTCCCCTCAAAGACGCAAGCGATGCATGCCTTCATTACGAAGAACAGAGGCTTCTGTCTCAATAGTCAGATCTTGGTGAGAGTTCTCCAGTGACAACTTATTCCCATTTAAACTCATGTAGTTCTTATTTGTAGCCGTATTCGACCAACAATTTCTGAGGTACTGGAGCACAATTTCAAATTTGGTGCTTTCTTCTCAATGTTTGCTTGGAATTTCCCCATTAATGAGAGGCTCAGTTTCAAATGTTCGATAATATGCCTTTTCTTTGGGACTTTGTTTTGGATGTTTGGGTATTTTTAGGCATGAAGACACAATCATTTCAGTGGTGACCTTCAGGGAAGGTCTTTTATGAGTGTTGATATTATTTGGTTCCTCAATTGCCCGCGGTTTACAAATTCGCGATCCCCTATTCTTGTTATTTATAAGGAAGAAAGATATTGTACGTTAGTTGGATACTCGTAATCAGAACTGCGTTAATTTGGTGTCCAGGACAAGCATACAAAAGGGCCCAGAGCCATGTAAGTTATGGTCTGCTTGTTGAATTACCCAGAAAAAGCCGCAGTTGGCAATGAAGTGTTCAAGAATAATGAATCATGTTTCGAGTCTTTGACAATAGATTTGGAAGCTATAATTTGAGCAATGAATTACGCCTCAACGGAGAAAACAACAATTGAGCTATCATTTTAGAGCCCGTTCCATTGCCATTGGCTTAAGGATTTTATGGTTTTGTCTTTATTCATTTTTTTTTTTTTTGGGCGTTGTTAGTTTTGCGTTAAACTTTTGGTGATTATAAGTTCATCTTGATGAGAGGAGTCTGAATTGGGTAAAATTATGACTTTTACTCAAATCTTACGTTGTTTTTTTTTTAAAATACTTTTTCTTGGATATTTTCCAATTATGTTTTTAATAACGGAAATGACTTAGTTAAGATAGGGTTAATTTCCTCTTGATTGGACCACACATTTCAGATGAGTTAAGAGGAAGGAATGGGATCAATCCAAAATACCTTGACAATTATTCTGAGTCCAAAAAGCATGAGAAAATTCTAAAGCTTTATGGATTGAGAATCTTTTCAAAGTTACTAAAATTTACCCTCACAACTTCAATTTCAACCATGTTCTAAGTGTCACGCGATATGGGTGAGCTAGCATTTAGTTTATGATTTAGAATTCTTTTATTTATTCTCCTTAAAGGTTACCCTTCACGGGTGACTAGCCTTTGATTAATTTGATGATTTGATATTCCTGATTTGTGTCTACAAAAACAATGTTCTAAGCTACCACATCACAACCACCACCACCACCACCATTACGACAACCACAAAAACTATTGATAACTTTTTTGTTTTTAATCAAAAAGGGTAAAAAAAAAAAAAATTGATTTTCACACTTCTAGACACTACCACAAAAAGATTAACTATTTTTTTTTTTAACTCACACTTCCTTCGCCGTGTTGTGCGGCAAAACTACGTCATTTTGCTCGATTTTTGTACACACTTCTAAAGCTTCCAAGGGCCTTGTTTGGAGGAAGAAAAAACCATTACAAAGTGCCTAAACCCAAAGTGCCTAAACCCTAAACTTGAAGCGCCTAAACCCGAAACGCCTAAACCCAAAGTGCCTAAATCCAAGTGCCTAAACCCACTATACCCTACCCCAAATAGCCTAAATTCCCTAAAATTGAACCCCCAAATTAAACCCCACACTTAACTCTCCAAACATGGCCCTTGGATATACTAAGTAAATGAGCAAAACAACGTAGTTTTGCCGCACAACACCTACCGCACAACGCCTCCCCCGGATTCCTTCTAAAGACTACCACAAAAAGATTGATTAACTTTTTTTTTTTAAATTTAAAAACGGTAAAAAAAAAGAAAAGTTTGGTGCTAAACTCGAAGTGCCTAAACCCAAAGTGCCTAAATCCAAGTTCCTAAACCCACTATACCCTACCCCAAAGAGCCTAAATTCCCTAAAATTGAACCCCAAAATTAAACCCCACACTTAACTCTTCAAACAGGGCCCTTTAAGTTCAAAATGACGTAGTTTTGCCACACAACATGGAGAAGTTCCTTCTAAAGACAAACAAAAAGAGTTGATTAACAAAACTACAAGTGTTTTCACCAAAAATCAATTAATCGGATATCTTTCAAAGACAACCCAAAAAAAGATCGATATCTTTAAGTGCCTCATCGGAACACAAATAACTTAAAAAGAAATGGAACACAAGTGGATACAAACACGGGATCAAAACCACTTTTTAAGTTATTTGTGTTCCGAAAAAAAAAACATATTCGAATTTGATTTTTGGCAACTTGTAGGTTTTCGCAGCTTCTAAACGTCTCCGATCGTACGTTTGAAAACAGGATGACAACCATTACCGTTGAGGCTGCAAAAAAGGTGCGGTGCATTGAGCACCCCCATTCCCTAAACGCCCTCACATTTGAAAACAGGCTGACAACCATTACCGTTGTCGCCAAAAAGATTGAGAATTTTCAGTAAAAAAGTTCAAAAATTCCATCGATCGATTAATTGAGCCATGTTCTTGTGTTCTCAGACATTTGTTTGTATTATTAGTAGTACATATTGATGAAATATTACTATATATTATGTGTCTCAAGAATTAGATGTATATCACAATCTTTAGCAATATATTCTCAATGTATGTGTGATAAACTTGTTAAAATTCATCATGCATTTCATTGCACAATTAGTTTTCACAAGTTTATGACTGAATTTCTGTGCTCTCTTAGGTGTTAACACCGGCAAATCAATACAAGAAAAATCAATCTGTCGACAATATGATAAATTGTGAATTTTTTGTTTTGTTCAACACCCGACATAAATCTGAACTAGTAGTCAGATTTTGATACCGGGGTACTTAAGTCAGTAACTGGCTTAAGTTAGCCTTTTGAGTTAATGTATTATGAGAGAATAACCTGTCTCATAAAGCGCGCAATAAGTCAGTTTTTAAGTCAGTTTGGGAATAAAGTCAGTTTCTTGAACCCCCTAGAAACATCAAGCTTATTATTTTGAAGTCAAAGTATGTTTTTTTCAATAATATAGACCGTGTAATATTTCCACTTTTTTTTTTTTTTTTATTTATCGGCTAGGCTATTAAATTTGGTTCTGGACCACTAATTTAGGACTTATTTAAAAATAAATATTGAAGGACTACAGAATAAGGACATAACAAATTTAAAAACGAAAAAATTTTCGTGGTGGCGGGCTTATATAAGTTAGGAATAAAATATATTTCTAGCATCGTAATAGCATTTTTTTCAAAATTGTTGCGATAGCGGCCGTCACGACTTGTGCCGCTCTGGCTTGATTCTTGTGACACTCTCTTTCTCTCTAAAGAATTAATAGTCAATTGGTTCTTGTACCTTTCACCATTATTCGGCTTGTGCAGTTGTAATTTGCTTCACAAACCCAATATGCCTCAACGGCCGGCATCAAATGGGAGGGAAGTCTCCTTTGCTTACTTATTTATAAGCTTTGTATTTAGTTCTTTATTAATCAACTAATCCTCTGTTCCCAACTGCAATTTTAAAAAAAACAAAAACAAAAAAAAGGTAAGAAATTATTTCATTTGTTTGTATATTTGACAATTGACATATTCCAATTATCTCCGAATTAAATTGCATTATTTTATTTGATCTCAAGGAGGCGGCTCTGTAATTTTAGGTCCGTAATGACATTAATATATAAAAACTTGATGATATAAAATTCTATGTGAAAAATGAAATTTTCACTTAACAATATTCCTTTGTCTATTTGGAACCAATCAACCATCTTAAATTATCATACCAATCATACCAATCATTAGCAAAACAAATATTGCATCTATATGTTGGGATTTTAGCAAAAATTCGGTGATACCCACAACACACATATATTGAGATCCAACGCTAAACAAGTAAAATTAATAGCAAATTCCAGGCCGGTCCCGGTTTTTGTGGGGTTTTCCTTCTAAACTCTTTTTTTGTCTTGCACTTCTTTCCAAACCCCTTTTTTCTCTTGCACAAACTTTAAGGCTTAGACAAGAGGGTGGGCCTGAACAGGAAGAGGGGGTACAGAATGGGGCCGACTTGGAAGAAGCCCCGTATTAACACAAAGGAAAAACAAGAGTGACACGAGAGATTTACGAGGTTCCGCCCAAAACTGGCCTAGTCCACGGGAGAGAGACACTCCATTATATAAGCACTGGAGAGATTACAAGATTTGTGAGACAAAAAAATACTCAACCCGCCACCAATACCCGAGCCCTGAAGTTACACACTTTCCCGCTCACCCGGTGTCCATGGGCCCCAAATCTCATGGTTACCTACTCAGTAGTATTTTTCTTTACCCTCACAGTGTATCCCCGTAGCACCAAAGTGCTGCCCCCATCTTTCTACCTCTCCATCTCTACATTTCTCTTCACTTGTTCTGATAAACCCATCTACGTAGCCATTTTATAGATAACACACAAGCATAGCATTAAATGCTTCCCAATCTTCTTTGACCAACCATGGAGTACAAAAAATGTTGAACACTTTCTGATAACTCCAAAACTTCAAAGTCCAAGATTTCCATCCAAACAAAGATTGATATCTTCCGACTTGCACCCATATCTTTGACAATGACTAATATGAGCCAAAGCTCACTACAGGCCCCCCGGATCCCTATACCAATTAGCATAAGCAATTAAGCATTTCTATATCAATATGCTATATACACCACATTATTATTCCATGAGGACGAACCGGATGAGCAAGAGGTCCATGGTTAACCTACTAAAAACCAAGTTTTGTAAATCTGTATGGTATGGCTTGGTGGAAGAGGTAGTTGGTGAAAAATTAGGGTTCCCTAACAATCCATAAAAGTCCCTACTAATATGAACGCGAATCACTAAGTAATACTTCCAGCAAAAAAATTACGCAAGCAATCAATCACATAACACAAAGATATACGTGGAAAAACCCTACGAGGCAAAAACCATGGGAATGAATCAAGTCACTATAACCATTGTGCAGTTACATATATTTTTTAATTTTGCACGTAAAAAAGATTATATTGAACCAATCGAACAATTACAATAAAGTTTTTATCCCAACAAGGTTGGAACCATGAAGACCCGAGCATGGTTGGCAAGAGGCCAACCAGCCCGCTCCCAATATACCTCAGATCACCAATACAATTAAGTAAATCCTCACAACGTTCTAAGTATCACCTGCCGAGTCACACGTACACCGCACCCAATGATTTTGATCGCCGTTGCCTTGAATCGCACAAGCCTTCCTTGGATACTTTCGGGATCCCACTAAAGTATTCCCTGGAAATCACTTTTAGATTGTAGAGAACTTCTTGGAGATGAACTTTTAGTTGTACGATTGTTCGATTTTGTAGAAGCTCCAAGGTTATTACTCAAAAGATTAAGAAACCTTTTTCTCTCTTTTGCCAAAAAGTGCGGCTACTATAAGTTATGAGAGATAAAATGAAAACCCTAACATATCGGTACTTATAGAGAGCTGTGCACGCCCAACTTACTCGACAGGTTGCTCGAGCAAGTTCTGAATGTTGCTGAAAATTTCTGTACATTCTTGGCAGAAGAGTTGTTGGACTAGTAGCTTGAGCAAGTCTTTGAGCAACTCCTGAACTAGCAATATAATCCACTCAACTCACCACTAGACTGCATACTACCTCAACCATTACATAAAGAGATGATTCATTAATTTCCACACCTAAATAGACACTCTAAAAAATAAAATTACAACTTGATATAAATGTGTGTTTTGTCAATTGCCAAAACAAAGGATTCCGGAACTTGGTCCTTATAGTGGGAAGTTAACAGATTTAGTGGTGGAGCTACTTGATTTGGTTTGGTGAAACGCTACGAAGCACCAACACACTTAGAGATCGCCTTATCCGTATCAGATACTTTGAAGACATGCGACAAGCTGGGAACACGTGGGAACGCATAAGGGACCCACCCGCTGACATCTCCATTAGAGCAAGCACAACAGTGGCTGAGTAAAAATGGTCGTGAACAATGCACATTTTTCATTTTACTCACTCACATCTCTTTCAACACTCCAATAATACTATCTACTTTATCTGCTCAAATATTATAATACACCTTTTTATTCTCTCTCTCCACCCTTTTCTTTGTTTTTTTCTTCTAAAGAGAGAGGAGAGAGGAGAGAGGGAGGGAAAAAAACAATAAAAAAGCAAAGGTGTGTGTACAGTTGCTCCATAAAAGGAGACTGATTTGGTGCGTGACTGGAGATTGAGGTAATTTATTAACCTATTTGTTGAGGCTATTGTACCCCATTTTGAGAGCTAGGTTGGGTAAAATAGAGAGAATATGTAAATTGTGGAGGCTGTTGCACTTGCCCTTAGATTTTTATATTTTTAACGGTGGGACAATCCAGGGACATGACAAAGTGAATCTATAAATTTTTCAATGTTAATTTGAATTTTGTGTTTGCTTGATTTCTTGAGTAATATCTTTGACTGCAAGTAGGCGTTTTAATTGATAGTGCTCATTTGCTATTTGATTATACGTTCCAATGGTACTCTTATTGACATTCATGATCGTTATAAACCAAGTTACATTAATTGACTAATATATAATTTATTTGAAACTTATTTGAAAAAAAACTTATTGGAGAAGTTGGCTTCTTTGGCGGGAGTGACCAATAGTAGAGAAAAATAATTCATTTTCATTGTATTCTAAACATTTTGCATCGTGCCTTCGGGCACATGCAGTGGCGGAGCCAGGATTTCCAATCCGGGGGGGCCATTAGCCACAGGCATTTGATAGCTCTGATGCCTACGACGAGGCCATAATTGCCCACTTATTGGTGGCATTGTGGAGAGAGGACTAACCTTCGTCCTCAATCCTTAAAAAGATCAGTTATAACAGTTGTCAAATTAGTTTAGCAACTGCAAACTTGACAATTATGTAAACATTGATAATTTGAGACACTGTAAATCAGGGATAGAGCTCGGATTCGGCCACGGGGGTTGCACCATTCAATAAGAAACTAGTTACATGTTGTATAAAAAAAATGAAGAAAAAAATTTACTTGGAAGTCATATAATTAGGTTTTGTTATGGGCTTTTTTTTTGTGAAAAATAAATAAAGTCTTCTTCCAACTTTTTTTTGGTATTCAAATACAAGACATTATGATACTAATTTTTTCATGATCCCAACCGACAATGCTCTAAATTGCAATTTTTTTCATTTTTTGTACAATGTATTAGATTTTTTTGTATACCAGTAAATAAAAAGTCCGGGTAACACCTATTCGCCCCTCTCTATGTTAGCACCATAGTCCGTAAAGAAACATGCAATAAAAATGTTAAACTTTGAGAAAAAAATTTAATATTCAAAGATGTCATGTTTATCTCTATTTAGTTAAAAAAAAAATTACAAACCGAGAGAGAGAGAGAGAGAGAGAGAGAGAGAGAGAGAGTGTCATACATAGATGGCAGTAAAAAAATACAAAATTTTGCACCTAGGAAGAATCGATCTCAGGTGGAAAGCATGGAGCAAGCAGCTCTTACCAATGAGCCAATGCCTAATACGTTTTCTTTCTTTACTTCTTTTATAATTATAATTATTCGTTGCAATTTTTTTTTTAAGAAAAAAGTGCAGGGGGGCCATGGCCCACCCCAGCCCTACTGTAGATCCGCCCCTGGGCACATGCAATTACTAGCAGAACGGTAGATCACTAGGTTGATCTTAAATTACGTCATTGTATTCTAAACATTTTGCATCGTGCCTTGAAGCACGGGCAATTATTAGCAGAAGAGTACATCACTAGGTTGAACTTAAATTAATTACGTTTTTTGAACTGACTTAAATTAATTACGTTGCGCCGTACCTTTAGGCACGAGCATTCCCTAGTTATTCCATGCAACAATATAAATATAACCTAAAGGAAAACTAAACATAAACCAAAACACAACTCCGATAATAAAAGAGTAGCCTGCTATGCCTCGACCTAATGCAATTTAAAGACTAGTTTGTAATACAATGCTATCACAAAACTGCCTGTTCTTGCCAAATTTTTATTTTGGTACTTTTCTATTAGGAATTTTTCTTACATTTAAGCATCAAACTTTTTTAAATTAGTTATTTGTCTCGACGAGAGGAGTCTAAAAACTAAAAAATTACGACCAATCTGCTTAACGTTGTCGCCTAACCTTCTTACATGCTAACTTGGGAAGCGGGGACTACAAGGGTGTAGTGAGGCCCATCTGGCCATCCATCTCGGCACCGATGGCTCAAATTTAATCTAAACTCCAAATGATCCGAGTTGTCCATTGTTTGGATTAAAATCCGAGCATTCATTATTGAGATGGACTGCCGGATGGGCTCACTACTCCCTTGTAGCGAGCCCCTCACTACAGGGACCCCGCTCCCGCTAACCTGACCTTTCAATCAATATTAAACTCCAACAAAATCTGTGTCAAGTTGATATGAGAAGACAATGTAGACAATATTTTTGTATAGCTAAATAGTTGGTTATTTGTTATTGGTGCTGTGTTTGAAGATAAATTAAAGTAAGAGGAGCCATATCTTGCTACATGTATTGTGAAATAAAATGGTATTAAAAAGTGGTGATTATAGGCTTATAGCACCCCGATTTAATATGCATTTTCTTCTATGAAAAACTGACAATATGTCTTCAGAGTCTAGACAAACTTAGCGGCACCCTCATCGAAAGTCTGGTTCCGCCACTGTTAAAAACGGAATAGGTGAGACTACATTTTCAAAATCACAAGTGAGGTTTTTGCATTCGTCAGAAATTAAAGAAAAGGTCAATGAAATCTACCCTGATTAATTATACAAAAATATAAATAGGTCACACTTTTTAGTTGCTTAAAAATAATATTTACTACTTCATTAGACATCAACCATTAATGCACATGAATCTATACCACTATATATGTATCACATTTTGTCTTTCATTCATACATACACAGTCTCTCCTTTTCTCTCTTTCTCTCTCTAACATACTCTAGGTTTTTTCGGGTCGTATTTTAACTGTAAGTCAACTCTTGTTTAACTCGATCGTTATAAGCTTCAAGAAGAACATATCTAGCTGATTAAAAAAAAAAAAAAGAAGAATAACATAGCTATAATTTGTCCAAATTTTATGAATTTTCATCTGTTTTAGGTAGCTAGTTTTAGTTTTTATTACAGTTGGTGTTTTTCATTTAAAAAAAATTGGTTTCAACTGTCGATTTTGCAAGCGATGTCGATGGCCAAGGCGTTAGATCTTGCAAGTAGTGTTGGTGGAAAGATAGCGAAAGAGGAAGTAATCACTGCAGTAGACAAGTATATTCGCTCTCTCTCTCTCTCTCTCTCTCTCTCTCTCTCTCTCTCTCTCTAATTTTGGAGTTCTATTGTTGATGATAGTATGTGAAACATTGCTCTGAGTCTTCTGGCCATTTTCTTTTTCATATTCTAGAGGAAGTTTTATATCTCTAACCCAATTCAAGAGATGTCGGAGTTATTTTTGGTATTTTCGGTGCAATTTGGTATTCTCTTCACAAAGAATACTGAAAATACCATAGTGTGAACTCACTTGTACTGACGTCATTTTGCCCCTAAACTTTCAATTACACTTGTCAAGTCTATCATGTAATTTTACTATCATGTATGTATTATTTTGTTTTATTATAGCTACGAAAATGAAAGAGTATGAAAAAGTATATGATCATTTTTTATGGTGGCTTTTTTAACAAGAACAAATTAAAAATGGTCATACTTAAGTAATCTTTTTGTTTTGTTGTTTTTTTTTTGTTTTTTTGTTTTTTTATAATAAAAGCCATCTCAATTTGTATGTTGTGCATAAATAAGCTCATACATAAATTTGAATTTGAATGTTGCACTTGTTCCTTTGAATCCCCAAGATAGTTTGAATTCGCTAGAGGGAAAATTTGAAGCTAGCGTTTTTATTTTATTTTAAATATCTGTTTAAATCGCGTACGTGACTAAAGTTGTACGTTGAATGGTTCAGGTATGAGAAGTATCATGGCTATTACGGAGGTGACGAGAAAGAGAGAAAAGCGAACTATTCTGACATGGTATGCAAATTGGAAATGGTTTTATCTACAAACCCTAAAAGGAGCTAGAGCCCATAATCTGACCCAAGCTGCTTATTTCGTTTGCTCATAGAGTCGATAATACGTGTGAAAAATCACAGTGATCAGACATCAATAACTATATGAATAAAATGCATTTTTAATGACTTTTTTTTTTTTTATGAGTTTGTGAGTTAGGAAAGTTTTGTTTATATAGCTACTGGTATCTGATTAGTGTGACTTTTGGCACATGTTACCAATTCGATAAGATGAACGAAATGAACCGTTTGGATCAGACAACACGCGACTCTAGCTCCCGTGCGATCTATATATGTACATACGTAAATACATATATTATATAATATTTGTTTGTGTCACATGTGGTGTTGGTCAGGTGAATAAATATTTCGATCTGGTTACAAGCTTCTACGAATATGGTTGGGGAGAGTCGTTCCATTTTGCATCCAGGTTTTTTGAATTTCCTCAATTCTCTCTAATTAAGAAATTTAATTACGGCCCATTATATATATGATGAATTTTTGTAGCTCTTGATAATTACTTAAAGAAAGAGATTATGATCATATAATATTTATTTTTGTGGTGTAGATGGAAAGGGGAGTCTCTTAAAGAAGGCATTAAGCGGCATGAGCACTTCATTGCTTTACAGTTAGGCCTAAAACCTGGACAAAAGGTCTTTTTTCACATTCAATGACTTCGTTTCCAGTTTGACGTAATTCATACTAGTATTCTTCTACCGTTTGACAAAAAAAAAAAAAAAAAAAAACTGTTCCACGATTAATCATATTTCATTGCAAAAAGGGGTTCTGTTTTTAGATTTTTTTTTTGACACGAAAATGAGAAGAATATATTAATGAATGCCCAACGACACTTACAAAAACGGAATTCATTACAAAGATCTTGGACAGAGCCAAACTAATCATCTTAATAGAGGACAAGAAACGCACAAGGCAATCGATGTGTTTCACCCTAACCCAGACATAGCCTGACGCAAACAACAGCACTTTCAAGATTCATACCTAGAATCAACATCTCTTAAGAGACTTAGTGCTAGTTAAAGATAAAAGACAAAGAATACCCAGACGATCGGATGGACTCCAACCAAACATGCTCGCACCAATGAACTCCCAAAACTACAGATCTTCAAAGCCACCACGAGTTGCCCTGCCAGCGATATCATGTAGGGTAAGAACACTGTTGGCACAGATACCATTGTAAAGCAACCACGTCTGAAAGTACCCGATCTGTAGACGAAAATTCATCCGAAGACGAAACTAATAACTCTCACAAAGCGAGAGACATAACCCTCTCAAATCAGACGACAAGTTGTTGATCTGGAGAGACAAAAGAAAAGAAAGAACGAACGAAGAAAATAAGTAGTACCATGGTCCTCCCCTCCCACCACCATGGGTATTGGAACCCTAGGGGGGAGGGGAAGGAGGAAGAGTAATATTAGTGGTGGCTAGGGTTTTCGAGAGAGAGAGAGAGAGAGAGAGAGAGAGAGAGAGAGAAAAGAGAGAGGTCTTCTGTTTTTAGATTAAAAGTATGATTTTTGCACATAATTCATGAATTGAAGATCTCGATTACTTCTTTAATATTGTGCAAGAAAATTTTAGAAATAATACACATAAGTATTTTTTTAAAATTAAAAATAGCTCGATTTCGTAATAGACTATTGTGTTCAATGGAGAAAGTACCATTCATTTCGAATTATTAATGTGTGAGATTGATGGTTTTGGCTTGTTATTTTCCATGTAGGTCTTGGATGTTGGGTGTGGAATTGGAGGGCCATTAAGGGAAATTTCCCGATTTAGGTAGGTGACAAATTATCCCATTACTAAAATATTTAACTCAAACTCTATAATTGGAAACATGGTTGTGTACTTGTATTTGATTTGATTAGACCTTATTTGTTTTCAAGTATTTGCTCTAATTAGTTTGATATCTTGCAGCATGACATCCATTACAGGCGTGAACAATAACGAATATCAGATAACAAGAGGAAAGGTAACCCATGTTTACATCTATATGTGTATCAAAATGTGTGTACGTAGCATTGTTTGATCTTGTATATATATTTGAAGTAGTTAATTTTGATAACCGGATATCCAGGCCAGTTTGCGCACACTTCAACTAATTCCGGGGCCTTGGAGGTAACGACTGGGCATAACCCCCGTCCTCAGTGGTCCCAAGAGTTTGTTGGCAAGGGGAATTGAACTTGAGACCTTATTTGAAGTAGTTAATTAGCCAGTGGTTGGATTAATAATTGTCAGAGATATTTATCAAAACCTAAGGTTTTAGGTTCGAAACCTCATATTGCTATGAACTCATTTGGGGGTAGTTCATACAGAGCTTTGCTCTAGATTTAAATGAGGCCACCGCTAGTAGACGATGAGATTGGTTTTCTAGGATTAGTTGAGGTGTGCGAAAGTTGACTTAGACACTTGGGTATCAAAAAAAAGAAAAAAAAGGAGATATTTATGAAAATATAATTGCGTTTATAATTGTTATATATAATCTTAACCCTTCCTAAACTTTCTGCATATCTATGATTCAGAATTCAACAATTCCTTCCCACAATCGTAGGGGTAAAAACATATCGAATTGGCCCAAAAAACAGGAAAATTCTACACTTTCTAGAGTCCTCATACGAAATTTACACACTTGCCGCCAGATTTTGAATAATTACACAACAGTCCTAACACAAATATATAATGGCACAATTCATCTCTCATTTTAATTAAGTACCTTTGAGACTGGCACATTGTCACAACGATGTGATATCAAATAAAGTTTGGGTCGAATGGATTTTTGCACACCCCTGTTTAATATACACACGCAGCAAATAACGAAAATTCGAAGTAACCTTTTGTTGTAATCTTGTTCTCTCTATGAAACCTACACAATTTGTCATGTTTATTACATCCTGTACGTATTTGAGTCTGTGATTTTTTTTTCTTCCATTTACGTGCTTGTGTTATTTTCCAGGAATTGAACAGGAAAGTCGGAGTGGACAAGACTTGTGACTATGTGCAGGTGAGTAGTAGTACTGTTCAAGGTTTTACATAATGGCTTCAGGATAGCTAACGGTAATGATTGTCGTGTAATGGTACTGTATCGAGAGTATCGAACGATCAATATCAGGAGGAAGTAAATGTCGTGAATTTTTCGAAGTCATTTAAAAAAATATATATTTAAGTGATTATATCACCCGTAACGGTCGAACATTGGCTATTAATGGTCATGAACCCCTTTGTGAAAAAAAATTTGTTCACCCTCACCAAAAGAGGTTGAACAAAACCCTTACCCTGATTGGTTGAAATGGTGTGGGGTCCACCAAAAATAGTGTGGATCCCACCATAACCGGACCGTATAAAATAATATATATATGAACATAACATATCCTGTGAGGGCTTCCTCACAAAAAAAGTGCGGGAAAACAGTTGTGGACCGTTGGATCCTATGCCCTTCACGCGATCCAACGGCTAACAACTATTTTCCCGCACCTTTTTTTGTGAGGGAGTCCTCATAGGAAACTTCTTGTATATATATATATATACACCGGCGATCCTGTCAAGGATCCCGGATTTCCCGGATTGAGGCCTTTTCGGTGTTTTGATGCTTTTACAAATTGTTTTTGGGAAATCCGAGCCGTCCAATGTGTTCAAAAGGTGTTTTCCAAGGTCCATGCGGGAAATCTTCAAAAAAAAATACCGGGAAGGGCTTGATCCAAGCAATTTTTCGCAAAAACTGTAAATATAAAGTTTTTGCGCTAAAATCTGATCAAGCCCTTCCCGGTATTTTTTTGAAGATTTCCCGCGTGGACCTTGGAAAACACCTTCAACACATTGGACGGATCGGATCATCAAAAAAATATCGGGAAGTGGAGTCCCGGATCCGGGACTCCCGGACTAGATAAGGACTCTATATATATATATATATATATATATATATATATATATATATATATATATATATATATATATATATATATATATTTATTTATATGAATATACATTAAATATTTGTATACACGTACAAAATTATGAATCTTATAAAATCCTATAATTATTTATTTATTTTATGAGTTATTTTGGTGCTCTAAATTTTAAATAATCTTTTGAACTCATGTGTTGTCATAAAGTCTTCCTTAGTCGGGTAGAACCGGAACCGAACCAAAACCGGTCCGGTCTTGCGGTTTGGATCTGGATTGGTTCTTCATATGTATTGGTTAGGTTTTGGTTCTCAATTTTCTAGAACTGGTCGGAATGGTCCGGTTAGTGAATTTGTAGAGAACCGGTCCAATCCGGACCGTGTGCACTCCTAGTGCTGTTGGTAAATTTCATGGTTTGTTTATGGGCTTCCTCTTTATGGGCTTTGATTAGTGCTTCATATTGATTCAGGCTGATTTCATGAAAATGCCATTTCCAAACAATAGTTTTGACGCAGCATATGCACTCGAGGCTACCTGCCATGCTCCTGACGCGGTAAACTTTTCGCACATATTTAAGGGCCCGGTTTATCAAAATTGGCCCGTATCCAGTTTTATTAATCTTTTGGGCCTTATCTTGAGTCTACTTTGATGATGGAAATCGATCATTTTGCAGAGCTCGTTGAGAAGCTTCAACATGCCAAAAAGGAAAAAATCATGTTAAATGGTACCCAAAAAAAGAAAGAGAAACGGTGCATATTATTTATTTATCTTAAAAGATGGGTTTCAATTCAGGGTGTCAAACGTTTTTTAAAAGATAAACGTGTTTCAAAATTATATTAAGCAAATACCGACTCATCTTGATTTCTGACATGATTAGTTTTCTTAGTGAGTTCTACTTTGTGTGGCGCCTGAATTGATATAGAGTATGACAAGTAATTGCATGTCTGCTTAAATTACTGAAACTCCTGAAAACGACATACAAAATGAAAACAAAGCGAGTATCTTTTTTCTTGTGGATGCATATATAATTTTTTTTTGTAGTGTCCATTTATTCGTTTATTGATCTATATTTCATGTATGTTATGAAGGTTGGAGTCTACAAAGAGATTCATAGAGTTTTGAAGCCTGGTCAATGTTTTGCTGCATATGAGTGGTGTATGACCAATTCCTTTGATCCCAATAACCAAGAACACCAAGACATCAAGGTCATAACTTCAACCAAAGTTGTTAATTATTGGATATCTAGGTAAATTACACTTTGCATAATGTATATTACACAAATTGGACTGATTAGGCTTTTGTATTTCTGAAATTGTCCTATTGTTATCCTTCAACTATAGGATGTTATCATTGTGGTCCAATTGACAACAATCGTCCGATCCGTTAAAAGAAATGCCATCACCTTTTCAACCATCTCATTGTTTGGAACAATGTTGTATCGCTTTTTCTATTTGACAAAGCGCGGAGAACATTATCCAGTAGACCATGTTGACAAACATCCAATAGTTTAAGGATTATATTGTTTTAATTTGTAGGGATGCAACGCGTAATTTACGCAGTATACATGTGAAATGAGTTTGTATAAATGTTGTATTTCAGACGGAAATTGAACTTGGGAATGGCCTCACTGATATAAGGACTAGAGCCCAATGCCTTGAAGCTCTCGAGCAAGCGGGTTTTGAGGTGAGTAACAAATTACCTAGTGATTTTGTAACTACATGTATTAAATTAAAATACAATGAAGTGTAGGTTATGAAGTGTAGGTTTTTATGGGACATTTGTAAAAGTTCAGGGAGCGAAATAAAAAATTTCCCTTAATTTTGGCAAGTTGTGTTTGCATCTTGAATTTGTGGAGTATTTTAAGAGTTGTTATTACTAAAAATACAGAGCATAAATTGCATAAAATTATTCTTGCGAAAAATAACAAGAATTGAGATTATTCTTTTAGGTGCGGCTTAAAAGCAACAATTTAATATTTTTAATCAGTGAAAGTAATTTGGTACTTCCTCTTTTTTTTTTTTTTTTTTTATCATCCACACTCCTTTCTTTATCCTTCTTTATATGAGTTTTACACTAGAATGCTTTCGCTGGTTTATTTTTTCACACGGAAGGGCTAATGGAATAAATTCACATGAATGAATATTAAAAAGTGGAGTAAAGATTTTTAAAAGGGAGTATAAAAATCACTACTTTTATTTGTTTATTTGTTCTTTAAACTTACATCAAGCATATGTTGAATGCCTCGTGCTTTTGCCCTTTTTAGTCATTGTTCCATCTACGTTTAATTAATAAATTCTCTTTTTTCGTCATTTAAAAAAAGGTTGTTTGGGAGAAAGATGTTGCGGTAGACTCACCCGTGCAATGGTACTTACCTTTGGACACAAGTGAATTCTCACTGAGTAGCTTCCGTACGACAGCCGTTGGACGGTTTCTTACCAGAAACATGGTAAGTACGAGCTGTACCCGTTATCGAGTTATCAATACAAAAAGCTTTTTCCAGTTTGTAAATTGTAGTGGGTACTGCAATAATATTGTTCATTTGGTGGATATATCCCATTTGTGCCATCAGTTATTTTGTTAATAGAAAAGTCTAGGAACACATTTTCCAAATACAGTTCCGGACACCACTATGTCTAGAATCGCTGGATGTATGTTGACCACATGCATTGATCAGTTCTAAACGCAAGTGTGTGTTCGGAGTTGTGTTTTTAAAATTGTGTTCTCTTATAATTGCTCTTTATTAATTCGTGCTTTGGCTTCTATGTTTCAAGCTTATGGCTCTTGAGTACGTGGGAATTGCACCAAAAGGAAGTCAAAGAGTTCAAGCATTTCTGGAGAAAGCTGCAGAAGGGCTATCTGAGGGTGGAAGGTGAGAATTGTATTCCCACCAATATTTTCCTCCGTCCATTTTTAAATGATACCTTCGGAAAACGTATATTTATGTAGCCGTTAAAAAGTGCACTTCCGTAACATGTTTTTAAAACGTATATTTATGTAGCCGTTATAAAGAACTATGTTTTTAAGGGGTCTGAAATTGCATGTATTCCGATAGTGATCACCTAAATAGGGACGGAGGGAGTAGTATTTTTACGTTGGGGGCTGCCTTTGTCATATATTTGCACTTTTTCCCTTGTTTTAATTCCTGGCTTAAACTCGAAATTAATTTATCACACTTTACGAGATAGATCATTCTCTCGCAATACACTGATTTAAAAACTGACTTAAGCCTAAGTTAGGAATTGGAATCCTTATCTTATTAAGTTTTGTTGGAACATTAGAGACTCAAAATTTTAAAGACTAATTTTCTCTCTGGAATGTACGACTATGTCACTAATAAGATTTTACGCAAACTTGTGTTCAAATTTTTTACTCATACTGAGTAAAACTACAAGTAAGGGCTAGAGATGCTCTCTAAGTTTCTTGTCCACATCAACTAGTACAAATCCAAGCCCATTCTTGAAGTGTCTAATAGTCACATTTATTTGAAAAAGTGATATTTTCAATGGGCTTCTACAATGGCCCTTTTCATTGGCTTTTTACACACACATAAGTAAGTTCAATACATAATTCATAACTGTAGATCTTTTAATACTAAAAATTGAAATTCTAGTAATCCCTTATCTGTGCACGTACGGGTTCAATGCTTGTAGTTAATTACGGGGCTGTTTGTAACAGGAAAGGAATCTTCACGCCAAATTACTTCTTCCTGGTTCGAAAGCCGCATTTGGATGGCAGCCGCGGCTTCGAAACGCGAAGTGTCTGACAAAGTTGTTGGCCTCCGGGGCTATTGAATGATTACTCGGAAGGTCTAAGTGATGCTCTGGAACACGTTAGCACCACACAGTTTTACAGACCCACAACCAAGTGTATAAACTCTGCGTGAGTGTGTGGTGTGAGAATGATACACCATGTGGTTGTGCTTTGGAACTATGGAATAAGTCTTGCGTATGATATGGCTAGGGGGGGTGGTTGTAGCAATTGTGTTTGGATTTACGTTTTGTAATTGCTTATGGTATTAGAGACAGCTTGGAATAAATTAATTGTGTCGAAAGATAATTATAAGTACTCTGGGTAATTTTTTTTTTACTTTTTGCCACGAAAAGTTGAACCATCATCCATTTCTCTACTTTATACCTGAACTTTAAAAATCTTTTAAATAGTCCCTGAACTACCACCCTTGAAGTGCATGTGGTCCAATGTTTAACTTCTGTTAGTGTTATGGACGGAAAATCATTTGCGTGCGCATCACATGGGATTATGGTCCCAAAACAAAGGGCAAAAACGTCATTCTTCTTATAACTAAAAAAAAAAAAAAACTGAGCACTCGCCCTCTCTCTCTCTCTCTCTGTCTCTCTCTCCCCTTCTAAGTCAAAACTGGTGACTTTGAAATTTGAAAAAAAAAAATTCTCGGATGACATCTTTTCCCTGGAAAAATCAATCTCCAAACAAAGTTGAAACACATTTTTCTCGAGATCAAAACGTTAATTCTCATTAACCCATTGTTGGTATTGAACTATAACCCAGAATGTTTAATGAAACTAAACCATTAACCACCTACATCAAATCTATGTTTTTAAATCAGAAAATCGACAAAACCTAGAACAGAAACGCCAAGATCATAGCCAAACAGAGACCAACCTAGAGCTGCAACTTTACAAGCAAATACTCATGAAATACCCAGTAATCCTATATCCATAACGGGGCGATTGGATGAGGTATTATTTTCAGGGGTATAAGTTTTAGAGGAGGTATTATTTTTGGAGGGGGGCCCAGATTGATGTAATGCTTATGTAGGGGGGATAAAAAAGTAGATGATTTGGATGAAGGATTAAACAGGGGGATAACTTTTGGCTTGGTTTGGATAACTTAAAAATAAGAGGGGGTGGATGATGGAAAAAGCTGTCAAATGACTTATTTGCCCTTGTGGTGTACCAAACCTTATTAATGATTAATTTAATTATATAATTACATGAAATAAATAAATTTTTTAATTTTGGATGATTTTAAGTTTAATTAAGTTTTTTGACAGGAAAAAAATAAATTTAAAAAAAAAAACGTTTTTTTTAAAATAAAACATTTGAATGGTTGGTTGTCATTAATTTTTTTTTGAAGAAAGTATGTTTTTTTACTTGTTGGGCTATCTTATTATGTTTTTTATTACGTCAACACAATGAATAATAAATGAACAAACTAAAACATTTATTAAATGGTTCACTCATACAAAAAACATTACAAAGAAATTTTATTGAACTCTCAAATAATTTCATCGAAATTTATTTGAGATACAATTAAAAGGACTTTAAAAAAACGATACATGTGGTCTCAAATAAATATAGTAATTTATTTGAGATTTATTACAAGGATAATAAAGTGCATAACTACGAGTTTATTTAATAAACTTCCACCAATTTCGATCTATTGACGTTCAAAGCAAAAGCTCCATCCGTCAAACAATGGAAATTGTTTGTCCTTGATATTCATAGCCCGTGGATGAACCTACATGAAGAGGGGGGAAATTGAATGAGTATGAAATAATTTGGCTAATATTAAATATGGAAAATGTTATAACTTACTTGGATATAATTACTTGCTTCGTATGGTGCGCAAGGATCCACAAGAAAATAGCTACCCTCTCCTCAAGTATTACGTACCTAGAGTCCCCTAGGCCAACACTTCGCACTAAACAAAACAATCTAAAAAATGTGTGTTTGTTTACCCTCAACTGATCATGGCACTCAAGCTCATTACCATTAACGAGCCTATTGACAGCATATACTTGTGTCTGGTAGAAGTCGGGATTTTGGGAACACTCTGGACGGGGATACTGAGCCGTTGATATGATGAATAAGTAAAGGCGAAACACCCCCATTGCAGCCTGAATGAAGGTGTTTAACGCAATCATTGCCTCTTGCTCTTCTCTCCGCCGTAATTGTTTTCTGTTGAGTCTTGCCATCCTAAAAACCTAACAAAGGTTTCACGAGTATGATTCAATCACACACAATAAATGGGGGTGCTAATTTCAATTGTTTTTATATGTTTCTTCTTATTTTACCCAACTTTAGTTTGACCAAACGGTTGGTTCACATATTTCGCGAGCCAAATTTGTCATGGTCTTTCTTTCGTATTTTCTATAAGGTTTTTATTATGTTCTTAATTACTACCTTGTTAAGGATTTTTTGAAGCACCAACATGAACATAAATTAAGCCCATATATATAGTAGAAATAGGGCTTTTTAAGGGCTGTTTATTTCTAATTTTTTAAAATACAGTAAGAGCACCACAGTATAGATCTGAACATGTACAGTCACAAAACAACCATATCACAATTATCTCACAAACCCTAGAATTTTTCAGAGGAAAATTTCAACAACAGATGAAGCAACTGAATGAAAACCTAGTTACAATGAGACATCTACAAAGTGTATACCCACGGATGAAGGAGATGAACCAGCAGTATGAAAAACCAGATGTAAAACTACTCAGATAAAAAACCCAGATCTAAAAATACTCAGATCGAAAAAATCATTAACAATAGCAACGTATTTAGGTTGATTTCGTCCATACCTGAGGTGGAGATGAAGCAACAGGATTGCAACCCACAAAATTGCACCAAAATCGCAACACCATAACCTCTGTTCGAACCACAGATATTGAAGCACCACAAAAACGATGTCAATCGTCTATGTAGGGGGATAACAAGGGGTGTTATCGTCAAAATTGCCCCCCTCTACTCCCGGATAACTTTCGGTTGGGGTGAGGGCAGCCAAAAACTTATCAGGGAGACCAACTTTCGCAAGGGAAATCGTAGATGGGGTGAAGAGATATCTGGGGGTGCAAATGGGTTGCCAATATCAGGATGGGGGGGGGGGTCCCCCTGATAAGAGGGGGTCAAAAGATATACGGGGGACATATCCCCCATCCAAACACCCCGTAAAGATAAGCCCTTTTTGAGAAAAACAAAAATCGGAACACATGACTTGAAACACTGAATGAAAACCATTGAACCCAATTTTTCCAAGTTAATTGTGTTCTGATGAGGCACTTAACAATATCGGATCGAGTTGATTTTTGGTAGAGTTGTAGTACTCGAGGAGCTCTACGCGTTGGACGTCTCTGATCGTCAGAGTGATGTCGGCGCAGCGCCGAAAGTTGGCACACAACATTCTGCACGACACTCTTCTCTGTCCAATAAGTACAAAACTTCCCTAGGAAGCTAAACCAAACCCAACCCAACCCACTAAGGGACCCTAACACTTGTTAGGGCGCCACCGCTCCTATCCGGCGGTGTCCCAAACTCCCAAGACTACCGAATAATTAGTCGTCTATCCCATACATGTGCTTGAAAGCACTTGCCAACCACTTGTTATTATTTGTCATCCATAAACCGTGACGGTTCGTTGTTCCATATCCATTGGTTTACAAAATTCCGAATTCAAGCTGAATAAGGACTCATACTCTTCAACCTCAGGTCCTTTGTAGAATACCTATTAGAAAGTAGATATATATAACATAGTCCCATTGTAACTAAACTAAAGAAGGAATCACCGTTTAATTGGAGGAAAATTTACTGTCTAATCCCAGGATGAAGGTACTGTTCAGTGCACTCTCTTTTGCTTGGTACGGATTAGAGTAGATAGAGACTTTTTCTAATCATGCTTCTTTTGCCTGGTACGGATTGGATTGGAGTAGATAGATCATCTTGTGCCTGAACAGCCAAGCATCATCACACTCCATCCACATCATATATATGCATGTCCCAACTATAGCTACCATGCATCGACGTACCCATATTTTCTCACAAATATCTGTCTTTTCATTTTTCAACGTACACATTCCCAACTATAGAGTGTTTTATATTGGACCTGAGTTAAAGAGTGTTCTATATTGTCAAAGCCTTAATTATGGCTTGCTTATTAATTTTGTTTGCACTCGTCATGGTTTGGCCTGCACTTTGTCGGGGCCAAACAAGACCATTAGCCTCGTTTCAGTTGGCCAAACGCATATTGTACTACTCATGTTTGGAAGACTCCCAATCGATCCGCAATTGTTTACTATTCATGGTGTGTTTGGAATGGACAACCAGGATCGCCCACTACCATGCCCTCGGAATGCTAGGAGGGGGATGAATTATAGTGAGGTATATTGTTTGGACAAATATTTGAAGTATTTCTTTTTGGAGATTATACATATCCTCTGACATGATCATAAATGAGTTTACTCTTTCTTATGCTTGAATCAAAATGAAATTAATAATTGAATCTTATATTATGTTGCCAGACACAGAGTTTGAACCCCCTCTTAAGTGAGTTCAATACACATTGGCTGAACCTTGAAAACAGTCCTAACAAAACGCAAATTTGGAAACTCGGTTTGGAAATCCGCCCACCTTTGAGTTTTCAATTTATCAATGGGTTCCTTCATTTTACATGTCAGATCAGGATGGACTTCGGGATTTCATTCATTGTTGGTAGCAAAATTGTTGTGGAAGCAACTGGTTTCTTCCCGGGCTAAGCATCTTTTTCCCGGGCTAATTTGGAAGTTGTGGAAGTCAAACTTTTTCAAGGGCAAAAGAGGGAATCACTTTTGTGATAGGATTTAAAAAAGGTTTTGGTAGATACCACCCAATGGGTGATCACTGATCAAAGATACAGAATAAAGTACTTTCTTCCCAGTATACGTTCTCGGCCCCCAATGAAATTTCATCCTTTCTGGGTAAAAACGTAGTATACGTACAAACTGTCCCTTCCCTGCGACTTTAGGCTTTGTTCGTTTTGGTTTTCAAGAACTGATTTTCTCAATTATCATTTAATTATTAGCCCTATTTTTAAATATTATTTTTATTTTTCTCTCTATTTCTCTCAAATCATTAATACCTATTTTTTTAATTATTATCTCTATTTCTCACTCTAATCATTACAAAAACTAAAACTCAAAACCCAAATCAAACACAACCTAATTGTCATCTGCTTTCTCTTGTTTTTTGAATGACGATTTTAACCTTTACACTACTCCACTACTCCACTATTAACAAACTTAATACTACAGTACGCGCCGACATCGGATTACTCAACTCAGTAGTCAATCACGTGCTATGTCCTCAAGAGGACATACTACAGTATAAGTGTAACATTTGGATCCACCAGGTAAAACACACCAACTGTAACGCCCCGATTTTTCGAAAGCATTATTTAAACACTTATTAAAAAGATTCATTTGTTAAAAGAGGTTTATCTTAATCAAACAACAGAAATACAATGTAGTCGAGTGATCTTAGTTTTATTACAATAAGACAACATGCTTTATTGGAAAATCAGATCACATTTATTCAACATAAAAATAAAGTGACAGAGCTCTATAATAAGAGGGATTCCAAGCTTCTTCTGTTTCCCCTCCTTTAGCAACGAGGTTCACCTCTAGGAGATTCTGCTTATCTCCTCCTGTCTCATTAGGGTACTGCTCACCTTGTTGATTCTCTGCAAAATCTGGCACTGAGCCAGGATACACCGTACCGTGAGTGATGAGGTTCACTCAATAGATAACTCTTACCCTATAACCCTTACAATACACAACAGAGCATGTATAGCATAATATAACAAAACAATGAGAAACAGAACAACAATCTGTTTATTCATTACTAATCTTTAATCTGTGTGAAATCTATGATTCTCTGCCTAGAGAATCAATTACCCCCAAGTGAACCTCTTAGAATATAGCCATTCATGATTCCACTCCCTCCTTGCTTACCCTACCTGGGAGCCCAGATGACAATGACTAAATTACATATTTAATCAAAATCATCAATCGCCTCACAAGGATGAATCCCCCAGGGATTGACTGTACCACTGGGCCCACAAGGTGCTGACTGCAACCTTTGGAGTATATAGCCCTTGGATCCTGGGTCTATAATACAATATATCTCTGACTGACTGCCAATCATTTAGTAACCATATTCATTAGGAGTGATCACGCAACGCCATTTCTAAGGTTCCGAATAGTAATCAAACTCTGGCTGACTGCCAATCATTTCAAATTCACCATCTGGTTGCCTGCCAACCATAATATCAATTTTTCCAGGATAGCCTCCCCAATCCTTTCATAATAACATTCTAACAAATTTTCCAATAACTCACCGTTTAGGTGATCATCTACATTCTTAAACAAATCCAAGGAACCTAATTACCCAATCTAGCAAACAACCTGCTCATTATAAATTTACAATGACATAATAAGGAATAAAACGATACAACTAATAATAGTGTACAAACAATACACATAAAATAATGAGAAATGACTTCATCAAACATAATACTTAGCAATAAAATTTTGTCATATTCTATACTATATCAGTTCACTTTTTAATCTAATTATAAACATTCTTTCAAACACCACAGATAGATTGTCGAGTAAAACAAAATAAATAATAAAAGAAAAACGAACTAACAATTGCATGCAATATGACCTACAAGTGTTCCCACGTGGACTGAACTTCTAGGAATTCAACTTTGCCATTTGACCAATGTTGGTAAACAATTAATACAAGCACATGCTCTTGGCAGATCGGTTCACAGGCCATTTTCTTGATGGGGTTTCTTGACGTAATATCTAAGTTTGGTTTGGTTTGGTTTTGTTCGGACTTAATGCAAGCCCTAATATCAATTCGAGATATTCTAAATATACTTAAAATTAGAGAGTAAGAGTTATCTACCTTTTCCGTAGTGTTAGGAGTGAAATTAGCAAAAGGTGGTGCAACTCGGTCGTCGGAAAAGATAGGCTTGAAATGAGCTGTTCAGAAGAAAATGAACTACTTTGGAACCTCACTCTCTCTTTCTCTTGCTTGTATGGTGTAAAAAAAATAGAAGCCGGAGGGAAGGAATTGTTATGGGTGAAAATAGAGACAATAGAGTAAATAAGGGGATGGGATGGTGGTTGGGCATTGCAGATTCAGTCTTTGAAAACCTGCCCACCTTGTTGCTAAAATATTTACTTTTGGATAATATATATTTTTTCTAAAATACTACAAGTGTTAAAGAATTTCCCTCAAAACTCATTTTAGGAAAAATACAGGGTATTACACCAACGGAGCAATTCGCATGTCGGTTCAAAAATAAATAAATAAAAGAAAGCAAACATGAGTTAAAAATGTAGTAAAACAAAAAACTGATGACACCTTTATAAAAATAACGCGTGAAGGCCACTGCGGGATGCCCATTGGGTTATTCCCAGCTTTTCCCTTCAAAAAATGAAGAAACCAAACGGGTGCTCTCCCTTTATATATTACACTCCCCCTTTATATATTACTGTGGCCAATTTTGTGGGGCTAATTTTATTTTTATGAAACTCAAAACATATGCAATATGGATCTTATTTGATATATATCAATTAGTTTTATTATAAAAAGTTTTCAAAATCATAAAAACCGTTATAAAATAAAAGATAGTGGGCAAGCTAATTGAGATGAAAAGAGTGCTTTTTAAAGGTAAAACTGGAAAGTGGCCGGTGCTTGACCAAAATCCTAGACCTAAATTAATGGGTTGCCCCAAGCGTAGGGCTGAGACCGGTGTAGCATAATACCTGGTAAGACCGGAATCGAATCCACAGAGACGGCGGAGAGTGCTTAACTAAAAACTCGGGTTGTGACCTTTGAAACGGCTCTTAGGTAGCCACCCTTGTGATTTGATTGGTGAATTAATTAACCTAAGAGAAAAAACTGATTTTAATTAAATTATTTAAAAGAAAGTACGGTCGTAGGGTTCATAACACGGTGACCAGGTCCAGACAGTTTCGCTCCGTTCGGTGTTCTAAAAACGTTTGAGTTTAGAGAGAAAAAAGGTACCCCGAAAGATGCGAATCCTCGTGGTCGCCGTTTACCCATGTACAGCGAAGAACGAGTTTTGGTCCCCCGTTCCCCGCGTTACCTGGGCTCCGACAATGCCCGGATTCGTCCACGGAAGTTCTTTAATAACCTAAAATTGCTTGTCCGTTTATTAATTCTGAAAACAGGAGCGAGAACATACCCAGCCCTGGCCACGGCGTGTTAATCACCCCGCGACCATACCTATGGAACTACTCACTCATATTAAACAAAACAGATAAGAAATTTCTGGAATAAAACATGCTATTAAACTAGAATAAGAATTAAAACAAAGATTCGAGTCTCAGAACGCGGACAAACTCCCGCGAACTGAGATTAATGTAAAGAAGACAGAGAATTACCAAAGCGATGCGAGAATCAACCAATAAAATTGTAAAACTTCAATGGAAAAGTAACCCGGAAAGTAGAATCTCCAAAGGAAAAGTCGGCTCCTAATTGGAAGAAAAACAAAGTAAAGTTGGAACCCTAATTCGACCTCAAAAAGAGGTATTTATGTCTTTCCCGAGGCCCAAACACGTGGCAAAATCACCGGCCCATTTAAGCTAGTCGGTATCGATACGGGCAAAGCCCTGTATCGATACCCATCGGTTCTGTTCAGCTATGGGTGCTTGGGTATCGATACAGGACAATCCCTGTATCGATACCGACTCCTCTAAAATACTTTTGGCTTGTGTTGCTCGTCCTTGCTTGGGCCCCACCGGTTCCCAGCATGCCCAATGTCATGTGTCCACTTTACGTGCTCCTCCGGCCCGTTTCTTACAAAACAAACACAACAATACCAAAACACAAGACAACACCGCATCAAGTGGAAAATGGAATAAATCGCGCCTCTAATGCGCTAATTCGCCCTACTTAGGCGCTTATATCTTGAGATATTGCGCGCCTATCAGCCGGCCATGTTTTGATGGATGTTTTTAGAAATAAGACAAATATTTTGAGACATCCCAAAACAGAAAGAAGAACCAGCAATTTGGGACAGAGGGAGTATGAACCCTACTAAAAAAAAATAGTTTCAAATTAAACGAAGAGAGTCCAATCCAAAGCTAACAGAGAAGAATTTGAATTTTACGAAGAAAATTTTGAATTTTTTGTTTACCGCAAAATTCAAAAGTATGAGAGAAGAGCAATTGGAGGAGCATTGCACTTAACTAGAAAGTTTCTTGGAATGCAACCAACATGGTGATATGTATGGGGATGAGTTATTCCAAGAACTTAGACATTCGAGAATAATATTGCCGAGAGAAGTAATAGAATCGATTGACATCCTTACTTTTATAAGGATGGTTGTTTTCAAATGGTATGGGTTAATTATAGAATTTTGTTAACTACACCAGTCACAATTGCTTCAGCGGGGAGAAGTTTTCTAAGTTGAAGGTGATAAAAAATTATCTTCGAACTTATGTCATAGGAGATTAGATTAGGTGTGTTTTGGCTTAAAAAGTTAGTTGGCTTATTTTTTCGTCTTTATTTGATTTTTTTTTTCGTGTTTTTTAGTTTTCCATCGACTTTTTGTGTATTATTGGTTCGTCTCGGCGAGAGGAATCAAAAAAGTAAAAAATTAGTATGATTGAATCATAATTTTTTTTGAATAAAGACAAAAATAAGTCAAAAAGATAACTTTTTACACTTTTTTTGATCTTATTCAAAAAATTGAGAGTTCTAGTCATATTCTTTTACCTTTTTGGATTCCTCTCGGCGAGACGAACCAATAATACTCAAAAAATCGATACAAAACTGACAAACGCACAAAAAAAAATCAAATAAAGACAAAAAAAAAATTAAGTTGGCATTTTTAGCCAAAACACCAATAAGTGGATTGGCTATGCTATCAATTGAAAATGAGCACTTCAATACGTTAAAATATGGGAAAAGGCTGTATACACACCCCTTATTGGGGTGTGTATTATACACACTCCTACAAAAGTTACGATTTTTTAAATTTTTTTTTATATAGAAGTTACGATTTTTTTTATAAAAGTTATGAGACACACCAAAATATTACGAATCATAGAAAATGTTACGAATCATATTGCTGAAAAGTTACGAAAAACTAAAAAATATTAAGAATCATTGTATTTGTTTAAAACTAATTGTTCAATATTAACAGTCTTGCCTAGTCAGGGCCCCTAGATAGCAAATCGTTTTCAATTTGCATGGTCAGCTCTACGTGTTGTGATGCCTGAACTGTATCCAATGGGACCTGATTCAGTACCATCTTTCTATAGTTCTATACACAATCTATAGTTTTATCAGAAACACTACATACCTAGAAATTACCCAACTTCACAAACAAGTGTGTGGGCTCCACACACACGAGAGCTCATTTAAACCAAAACAAACATGGTATAAAGTGGGATGAAAAGTGTAAAAAGAACCAACTAGAGAAAGCAACTCAAAATTAGAATCACAAGTCAAAATATATATTATCATCCTTAAAAGCATGGAGTAGAGTAAGCTAATAGATAAATACTTATTTAAGGAGCCTCCGTAAACAAGGAGTTTCCTCCCTCAGCCGACCACCCATCTTCAACCCCTTGTCGTTGTCCTCATCCACCATCAACCCCCTTCTCAGCCCTCCTCCACCACCATCAACCATCACCCACCGGTTCAACACTCTTTTTTCAGCCACTACCCACTGCCACTTACCATCTCCGACCCTAGCCTAGGCCACCTTCTCCGCCATTTGGTTTTGGGTTTTTGAGGATATGTGACATCGGGTTGAATCTGGGTGGTTTTGGACCCCTCCGGTGCAATATTAAAGTTCTAAGATTTGTAGGTGGACGGACTTGGAATTAACTTGGCTGTCAACCCAGAGAAGCAGCTTTTTGGTCAACTCGGTTCAACTCAGTGCTTGAATCCGACTCAGTGGGGTGACACAGTGAGTGACTCGGTTGCACCTGTTTTTCTGAGTCCAAATTAGCTGGGTTTCTTTATTTTATTTGCTCTTGGGTATTGGTTTGTGTTTATGATTACAATTGCACTATATTGTGCAAGGGTTTCTCGTTGGGTACCTGCTGGGTTCTCTACTGCTAACTTTTGATAGGATTAATCATCCCATCTCGAAGGTGTTGGGTCTGTTTCGGGAGATGTGTCTAAGAACCAGTGGCCTTGTAAGCCGTACCCAGCCGTTCTCATATCAATTGTTAGTGGTTTGGGTTTCATTCTTGTCTTTAGATGTACTCGGTGCCGGATGACGTTTATAATGAAATTCTTGACTTTATTTCCAAAAAAAAAAAAACTTTGACAATTTTTACTCCTCCACACGGATAACAATTTTGCTACCAGCAATGAATGAAATCCCGAAGTCCATCCCGATCTGACGTGTAAAATGAAGGGACCCACTTGCCTTCCCTTCCCAGCTTCCAAAAATGGGCGGGAGAAACTTGACCCATTTCTTCACAAAACAATTTCAAAATTGGGGAAAAATCTCAAAATTTGGGGGAAAATCAATACTCTCCAAAACGATCCTCTCTCTTTCTCTCTCTCTCTCTCTCTCTCTCCACATACGCTAGCTCCATCGCCAATTTCGGTCTGAACCACCTACGCCAGCCCCACCACCAATAATCAACACTTTGTCTCTCTCCACATACGACAGCCCATGAAAGTGTACTCGCATTCATCTACCCACCGGGACCACTGACGACAGGCCCACGACCAACGATCAACACTCTCTCTCTTCCGGCCGGGACCACCGAGTAATTCAATCCTTGACACATGAACCACCATAGTGCATGTGTTATCATACGGCAGTTTGGTTGCTGGCCCATTGCCATGTGGAAATCCAAAGCCCAAGTTTTCATCACATAGTAAAATAATTGGGCGCTTCTCATTGTTGGTTCCATTATAAGCTTGGTCCGCTTCTGAATTAATTTAATCACGGACTTTGTTTTGAAAGCAAGTAAAATCCAACTTTGCGCCTTTTATATTAGAGCATCCAAATATCTACAAAAACACGCACATAATGCGTTATACTCTAAGTAACAATATAAACAGATCTAACAATGATAAATTAAGGGGCGCTAATGTGAACATTTACGCGTCTATCAAAAAACGACACGACACGATTTAAGTAAATGGACTGGTGCGGTACAATACAACACTGCACGATTAAGTAAGCAGGCTGACATGACATGTCACAAAGCATGGTTAGCACGAAGGTAAATGGATCCTGTCACACGACAAGGTCCATTTGACACCTCTAATCAAGGGGCCCTATTTGCCAACTTTTAAGTTTCTTTATGGCGTTGTCTTCTTATTTATTTATTTTCCCTTAATCTTTAATTTTCTTTTTGTTGTTTCTTCAATTATTTTGTACCTAATGTAATTCTCTCTTCCTCTTCCTCTTCCTCTTCCTTTTAAGTTTGCAGGTGGGTTTTCTGTTTATTAAAAGAAAAACTTTTAGCACCCTCCCATTTGCTTTTACTAATTTAGTTTTTAGTACTTTTATGAAAAATTGGCTTTTAATAGGTAATATAAACAATACTGTATAAACACTTTTCTTTGCATAAACAATAATAATTTATTATTAATAGGAAACAGATAATAAATCATTACTGTAATGAATTAGTATATCCTAAGTTACTTTTATTATTAATAGGAAACAGATAATAAATCATTACCCTTTTATAAACACCCAATAAAAACCCTTGTTGTCCACATAAACACTACCTTTTATGATTTATTATCTGTTTCCAAATAATATAAAGAATATAAATATTTTTGGACGGCTGAGATGCGCGCTCGACACGACGGCACCACATGTGCATATACATGCGAATAGTGATACATACACAAATACTCAACCACACACAATCACACACACTCAACCACACACAACCCCACACACACTCACATGCGGTGGGTGTGGGACCCACCGCATGTGAGTGTGTGTGTTATTGAGTGTGTGTCACAATAATTTTCCTATACATGCTCGCACCCACGTTTTTCTCCTTGTCCTTTATTTGGCTGCACTATCTATAAGCTGGACAACACTCTAAGGGAATTAACATCAAGCTCACTATCATAGAAGCTTTAGAGTGAGTCAGTGAAAAAAAATGGCTGAAATTCGGTTCATCTCTACAACTACAGTCCAGACAGCGAGTCGTGGAGGTGAACAAACTGATAGGATTGAGTTAACTCCATGGGATCTCCGGTTCCTCTCAATTGGCCCAATACAAATGGGACTTCTCTTTCTCAAACCCACACAATCACAAGAAGAAAAACTACTACAAAATACTACCACCACCACCATTGTTGATCATCTCAAGTCCTCATTTTCCAGCGCTCTCGACTTCTTCCCTCTCCTCGCAGGCCGCCTCGGGTTTACCAAACACGACGACGGCACCTCATCCTTCTTCATTGACTGCAACAACGCTGGGGCTGATTTCAGGCATGCAATCGTTGATAATATCACGGTCAACGATATCCTAGATCCAATATACGTGCCTCGGATTGTCCAATCCTTCTTCCCACTAAACGAACATCATAACTATGAAGGTATCTCCAAACCCTTGCTCGCAGTTCAAGTAACTGAGCTCGTTGACGGCTTCTTCATCGGTTGTACCATGAATCACTCAGTCGCCGATGGTTCATCCTTTTGGCATTTCTTCAATTCTTGGTCAGAAATCTCCCGCGGTTTAGATAAGATTTCGCTACCCCCGGTTTTTAAACCTTGGTTTCCTACCGGCGTCGATTGCCCCATTCGCTTCCCTTTCTCCTTGAAGGAAATTGAGGATATCTATGTTTTACAGTCATGGGAGGAGAGGATTTTTCATTTCACGAAAGAGAAAATCGCGGCACTGAAAGCGAAAGTCAATGCGGAGATGGGCACCAGTACTATCTCCTCTCTCCAGGCACTATTTGCTCATCTATGGGTATCTGTTGTTCGATGCCAACCAATTTCCCCGGACCAAGAGGTCAAATACATATTTGTAGTAAGTGCAAGTGGGAGGTTGAAGGAACCCCCATTACCGGAAGGGTATTTTGGGAACAGGAATAATCCAGTGATTATCGCCACCACAGCTGGAGATTTGCTCGACAAGGGAGTTGGTTGGGCAGCTTTGGAAATGAACAGGGCAATTGCATTGCAAACAAGCGATCAAGTGAAGAGCTTTTTGAAGTGTTGGGTAAAAAACCCGCAGCTAGTGAGAGTGAGTCTTTTGAAAAAGAATACCTTGATCACCAGTAGTTCGCCGCGGTTCAATGTGTACGGGAATGACTTTGGGTGGGGGAAACCGGTGGCGGTGCGTACTGGCAGTTCTAGCAAGGGCGATGGAAAGGTTACGTTTCATGCAGGGGCGGAAGAAGGGAGTATCGACATCGAAGTTTGCTTGACGCCTGAGAAGTTGGTTTGTATGGGGGAGGATAAACAGTTCATGGAGTCTGTTACCATGTGATTCGGTTTTATGTCACCATGCCATTTCTTCGGGAATGTTCCGCTAAGGGAGTTTTTTTAAATAAATTGACAACATTTCTGTGCGAACGGTTATTTCTGTACGAACCGTAAGTACAATATCTGTTGAATCTATGTAATATCTTTTTAATTTGGATTGCTTTTAATCTAAGTTACATTTCTGTACGAACGGTAAGTACAATATCTGTTGAATCAATGTAATATCTTTTTAATTGGGATTGCTTTTAATTATATTCATATTCTTAGCTAAGAAAATTCTTGAGAATTTGATTCTTAATACTATTATTATTCAAGATTTCGGTCATTCAAACATAGTTTTGCATCAAAAAATTATTGTTCCTACTACTATCTTAGACCTCGATCGGTAACTATGTTTTCAAACTACATTTTTCATGAAAAAGAAACAGTTGAAGAACTGGTTGTAGGTGATTTTTTTTCACAAAACTGTAAGTTAAATGATCACCGATCAAATAGTTACCCATATGTTGGATCAACTTGAATTTTTAGGTGGATTACATACTCGATGAGACAAACAAAATGAGCGTTTTGAATCAAACAACAGGACCCTGGATGAGCCCTATACATGCTGTGCAACACGGGTGTTGTGCACTGCCACACAGCACATCACTAAACTAGTGATGATATAACATTGATGTGGTGATTCCCAGAATTTCGTTTCAGTAAATGGTTCGGTAAATTGCAATGCACTTCTTTTGAAAAGCGATTAATGGCTGCGGGGCGGGCGCTATGATCTGGCCGTGCTCGAAGACTCATCTTGGCAATTCAAAATGTTTTTGGACGGTCCAGATTTTAAAGAAAGAAAAAAGGGGAGAGAGAGAGAGAGAAGGAAGAAATATGGACATTCGAAAATACTTTTAGACGGTTGGGATGGATTCTCGGGCTTGGCCACATGGTGCCCGCCCGGTATCCAAATTTTTTTCCTTTTAGGCTTTCCACGAATACAAAAACCTTTTCGAGGTTAAAAAAAAATGAACTTTCTTTGATCCTGGACAAAATATTGTCAAGATTTTCCCTCCCAGTAACTTCCGTTAAATATTATTCCCTGGGATCCCAAAAAAACAATCTCCATATATCCCAAAACTACCCTTCTTAACTGAAATGCTTGGATTCCTATTTGTAGTGTCGTTACGTTTTCTAATTGGATATGTAGATCTGTAGTAGCAAGTATTATTGAATCCGTGGCCTTTAGTGAGGGGACCTGCTGCAGAGGTGTAGCGAGTTTCATCCGGCCGTCCATCTCGGCACCGATAACTCAGATTTAATTCGAAATCTTAATGATCCGGGCCTCACTACAGAGCCCCTTGTTCCAATATTATTATGAGATTTTTATTGTCAATGTCTCCTTTTACTGTGCTCATGGAGTGATTATTTTATACTCATAGGGCATTGCTCCACATGGGCTCTACATCACACGGTTGTATAAGTTCCATACACTTTGATATATGTATCATACAAATGTGTGATCTAGAGCTCTCACTCCAGGAGTCGTAAAAAAGGCGCGGGCACAGCCATAGTGTAGCCAAGCATATGTACACCGCGCTGGCTGAGGTGGTGTCTTGTTGTGATTCAAAGTGTAGAGATGCGTTACGATGAATATGGCTTAACGACCATCCGTAATTCAGTTATGAGTTTGTCAACCAATGTGACGAAAACATGGAAATGGGATCGGACCGACACGGGGCGCCGTCTGATCCAACAGGTCTGCGGACCCCTCCTAATGCCACCGCTTAAACCCCGTGCCATTTCGACACGGTCCGTTTGGTGGTTCAGAGTAAAAAATGTGTAAACTTGCAGTGGTACAAAAATATGAAAATGGGATCGGTCCGACTTGGGGTTTGCATAGTGGGGTAGGGGGAGAGTCCGCGGACCTTTGAAAGCAGACGGCTAGAGGTGTCAAACGGGTCGGGCTGGCACGGGCACGGTACGACATGTTTAAATGTGATACGGCACGGCACGACACGAGGACGGTTTTAGATGGGCACAACACAGAACTGATGAGTCGGGCACGGCACAACATGGTCTAGACGGGCATGACACGAAAGTGTGCTAGACGAGGTGCGGCACGGCCCAAGGCACGACACATTAAATACCAATTTGTAGACACCCCAATTTTGATACCCGTGCATCCCCAATGACGAAAAAACGATCAAACTACCTTGGAGCATGTCCAGAAAATTGGAAACTCAGCCACACACACCGTACGGCTCCTGTCTCAAGCCGTGCGGCTCACTTTTTCCTTCACAAGCCGCACGGCTTCAACTTGCAAGCCGTGCGGCTCCTAAGGGCCAGGCACAACAGATTAAATACCAATTTGTAGACACCCCAATTTTGATACCCGTGCATCCGAATGACGAAAGAACGATCAAACTACCTTGGAGCATGTTCAGAAAATTGGAAACTCAACCACACACACCGTACGACTCCTGTCTCTAGCCGTGCGGCTCACTTTTTCCTTCACAAGCCGTACGGCTTCAACTTGCAAGCCGTGCGGCTCCTCTTAGGAGCCGTACGGTGGGTATCGTTATCCTCTGCAAAAAATCCTGGAAAATCAACAACTCAGGAATCTCATCATTCCTCTGTATTTTTTTGCGTGATTCTGTGGTTTTCCTCCGCTTATAAATACTCCCCTCACACTCTCCTTTCAAGGGAGGACAGAAGGACAGCAAATCATACCCAAAAAAAGCCTCCGTTCAATTTTCTGGCGAAATTCGCATCCGAAACTGCCAGTAAACCTTCTAAAGCCTCCGTTCTCTTCCTATTTCACTCAAACTAAACCCCTCACCTCACTCTAGAACCTACCGAATCCAATTCTCGTTGTCCAAACTCAAAGAATCCATAGTCTCCTGTTTCTGTTCAAGCTCCACAGAGGTATAAAATCGTTTTCAAGCTTCGATTTTCAATCATGGCTCTAAGGGTATTTCCGAGTTCATAACAGTTTTAACAATCGTTTATTGAACCAATAAATCATTCTCGAAACAAAAAACGGCTTTCCGGACCCGTACCGGGTGATTTTTCTCGATAAACGCACGGTACGATCCGCACTGGAAGTAAATTTTACTTCAACAACTCGTTTTCAAACAAAAACAGTTTATTTGGGGCTGATTTGAAAGAGGAAAACCAAACTTTGAACAAATTTTGGACTCACTGGTCCTGAATTTTTTTTTTCAAAAATGTAGTTGTACGCAAGCCGTACGGCTTGCAGTACCAACCGTACGGCCTCAACAGAGGAGCCATACGGCTCCTGTTTGAAATAAAAATTCTTCCTCTGTTTCTCCTCTGTTAGCCCCTGTTTTCTTTTCTTTTTGTTCGTTTAAAATTTTCTTTTTATTACAGTTTACCCCCTATTTTTCGTTTATTACCATTTAGTCTTTTGTATTTAATTTTATTTCCGTTATGGTTTCGTTATTTTATTCATATATTTGTTTAAAGTTTCCATAACAAAATATTTTCCACAAAAATCCCACAAATTATTAGGTAGAGACCGGGAATTTCCCGGGCGAGCGGGGTGCATTTTTCAATAAAACCTTCCCCGCACATAACCTGACTCCTGAATCCAAAAGAATCTCTTTCGCGGATCAAAATCTTTTCCAAAACGGCATGAGAGTCAACAATTATTTTTAAACGGTTTCTCGAGTACCAAACATTTTTCAAATTTAAATCCCGGGTGGCGACTCACATCTTTCGTTTTTGTTTTTCAAAACCCAGCACGAGCCGCGTGGCGTACGTCCACACAATTTTTATTGATGAATTTTCTAATTATATGTTATACACTTTTTAATAAGTCAATCCAAATATTTTGCGAATCTCAATACGACAAAACTCGGCTAGATTATACAAAAAAATTCGAATTAGATGTTATATACTTTTTAATAAGTCAATATAGCTATATTTATTAGATATACACATTTTTTTTTCGACGAAACTTGGCTAAATTATACAAAACAATTTAACGAAACTCGGAGATGTGTCGGCACAGGCACGACATGATTACAAAATGGCACGGCACGACCCATCACGATTAAGTAAACAGGCAGGCACGATTAAGAAACGGCACGACTTAGTTTAGTATACGGGCTGGCATGGCACGGCAGGGCAAGCATGAAATTAAATGGGCCATGTTGGCACGGCACGGCCCGTTTGACACCTCTACAGATGGCGGGTAATTCGGATGTCCGGTTCGGGAGATATGCAGTGTTTGCCATTCCCATATTTTTCCTTAGATTTCACATAGGACACATACAGTTTCTCCCAGAACCTGGGGGGTGCTGTGCATCCCCATGCCCAACATCGTGTTGTGCAACCCCGTGTCGCCGCCCGTGCCACCGTGTAGACCTCGTCAAATACTACAAGTGTGCCAAAAATCAACTTGATTGGATATCTTTTAGTGCCTCATCGGAACACAAATAACATGAAAACGTGGTTTTTATCTAGTGTTTGTGTCCATTTGTGTTCCATTTGTTTTCAAAGTATTTGTGTTCCGATAACCTACTTAAAGATATCCGATCAAGTTAATTTTTTGCATACTTGTAGTACTCAACGAGGTCTATGTGGTGAACGTCTCTGATCGTTGAAAAAATGTCGGCGCGGCGGCGCCACGAGGCTGCACAGCACGGTGCTGTGCATGGGATGCATAGCACCCCCCCTCAGTCCGTTTCTCCCATCGGCAACACCAACAACTCCATGTTCCTATAAAATAGAAGTGAATTAACAAAGGTAAGAGAAATTGCAAGGAAATCCTTTCAACAATGAATTCTTAATGAGATGGTGTGCTCTAGATTTCTTCTTGTGAACCAAAGCTCTAGGAGCAAAATAGTTTCTCGTGTTCTTGGCAGGGATGGAGACGGGGTCAGTAGGAGCGGTCATCCCTGCAAGGGAAAAAAACATCTAGTATTATATAGAAAAAAAAAATTTACAAAAAATTTCCTATGAATTATATAGGTTTGCCCCTGCGTAGTGAAATTTCTGGTTCTTGAGGTATGCAAAATCTCATTTCCTGCCTCTAGTCCTACATTAATTTACCCATCTACCCTTGTCCTTGATTTGGCTGCATTAGGGGTGTAACCGGTTCGGTTCGGTCCGGTTCGGAGGGGTTTTTGACTGAACCGAGCAAAACCGGTTCGGAGGAACCATAGAACCGAAACCGACTTTGATGAATTACTGAATCTAGCTACTCTTCAGTGATTTTCAGAGTTGAAATGTATGATCAAGAAAATGTAGAGAGAGAAAGAAGTATAATCGTGCTTCTCATTTATGTTCTTTGTTGCTTACACAAGATGAGTACTAACTGCTCTTATAGTTCAGGCTAAACCGACTTAATCATGCTTAACCGACCTAACCAACATTCCCAAAATATCTTATGCGGAGCTGGAAACTAATGACACGTGGAAAATACATGTGGAAATAACAGATGAAACTAATGAGGAAAATACATGTGGAAATACATGTGGAAACTAATGTGTTTTCTTCACAGCCCCCCGCAAACTCATGGGAGTGGGAAAACCCATGAGTTTGGTCTTCAAGAAGAGAAAATGATCCAGAGGTAAAGGTTTTGTAAAAATGTCTGCCTCCTGATCAAATGAACCAACTTGTTGCACAATGACTTCTTTATTTTGAACCTTCTCCCTGATAAAATGGTAATCAATCTCGACATGCTTTGTCCGAGCATGGAAAATGGGGTTGTAAGCCAGGGCAATGGCAGATTTATTGTCACACCAAATCAGATGAGGAAGTGCCAAAGAAATATGAAGCTCGTGAAGAAGATGATTAACCCAGGTCGTGTCAACAGCTACAAAAGCTAAAGCTCTGTATTCAGCTTCTGTAGAAGATCGTGCCACTGTTGGTTGTTTCTTAGCACACCAGGATATGAGATTAGATCCCAAAAAACAAACAATACCCTGTGGTTGAGCGTCGATCAATTGAATCACCTGCCCAGTCAGCATCAGAGAATGCTGACAGGGTCAAAGGATCTGGAACAAACTGTAAAAACCCTGATGGAGGGTACCTTTAATATAGTGCATAATTCTCTTCACAGCTGAAAAATGACTAGTGGTAGGGGAATGCATGTGTTGACAAGCCAAGTTAATAGCATATGAGATCTCAGGACGTGTAAGAGTTAGGTATTGTAGTGAACTTACAATAGTCCTGAACCACTGAGGATTGTCAAAAGGAGGATCTGAATCAGGTACAACAGATTTAACAGATGAAGGAGTTGAGCATGGTTTACAATCTTCCATCCCAGCTTTCACCAAAAGATCAGATGCATATTTAGTTTGTGTGAGCAATAGACCCGATGCACAATGCTGAATCTCTATTCCCAGAAAGTAACTCAAAGGGCCAAGGTCTTTCATAACAAGCTTGGAACTCAGTTTAGTGATGAGATCAGAGATAAATGTAGGACTGCTACCAGTAATCACAATATCATCCACATAAACAAGCACAAGAGTCATGACATGATCTGTCTTAAGAATAAAGAGAGAAGTATCTGATTTGCTATTAACAAACCCTTGTTGAAGAAGAAAAGAAGAAAACATAGCAAACCAGGCTCTAGGAGCCTGACGTAAGCCATACAAAGACTTATTAAGCTTGCAAACAAAATGAGGATGGTGAACATCCTTATATCCCAGAGGCTGTTTCATATAGACTTCTTCATCAATAACCCCATGGAGAAAAGCATTAGTGACGTCCAATTGTTTTATACACCAGTTATGATGCACTGACATACTTAGAACAATCCGTAAAGTAGGTTTCTTTATGACTGGACTAAAGGTTTCAGTGAAGTCAAGACCCTCATACTGTTGATTGCCATTTGCCACTAATCTGGCCTTGTACCTAGCCACTGTCCCATCAGAATTCCTTTATTAAAAGGCACAGGACTAGGCCCCCACACATCCATATGGACCAATTGGAAAGGTGCAGTAGTATGAGTAGTTGACAAAGAAAAAGGCAATTTGTGGCTCTTGGCCAGACTACAACAATCACAGTTTACCATAGAAAAAGAATTCAATGGTAACTTTTGTTGTTTTATTAAAGCAGAAAATAAAGGAAGACTTGGGTGTCCAAGTCTCTGATGCCATAGCATAGCAGGAGAAGTAGTGGTACCGACAAAAGCTGAAGATGATGGATTAGATTATGATGCTGGCTCAAAGGAGTTCAGTAGAGGATATAGACCCTTGTGACAAGGTCCCTGGTACAAGATTCTGTGTGTTATCTTGTCCTGAATGACAAGACCAGATGAATCAAATATAAGAACACAGTTGTTATCCATGGCAAATTGAGAAACAGACAACAGATTGTGTGTGATTTGAGGAGTGTGAAGAACATGAGATAGATGAAAAGAAGCAAGAGGAGTGGGTAAACAGACCTTTGCCAATGTGTGTCACCTGAAGATGAGATCCATTTCCAACCAAGACACCCTCATTTGACACAGCAAACTGAGGTAGATGTAAATTCTGAAATTGATGAGTAATGTGGTTAGTGGCTCCACTATCAAAGTACCATGGTTGACTTTGTTGTGCCTTGGCAGTAGAATTATCAGCAGTAGCAGTAGTATTCAGAACAGCACCAGAGGAAGACCCAGACATCATGTAAGGGCCATGATAAGCCTCTGTGAAATGGGCTTGAGCAGGTGGTGTAGCAGTTCTGAATGAAGTGCTAGAATTGAGCGCAGGGGATTGCATAACATTTCCATAACCAGAAGAATTCATCTAAACTTGAAGGATATTTGATAACATTCCATTTCCATAACACTGCTGAGTATGCATCCAAGGACTGAAAGGATAACCACCATTATAACTAAAAGGCTGCCCAAACTGAGGACCAGCAAAGGGTGAACTAAATCCAAACTGTGGAGCAATCTGGGGAACAATTTGTGATATTCCACCAAACTGTGAACCAATCTGAGGTCCATACTGAAACTGTGATTGAGAAGATCCACCACTTTGTTGACCAAGCTGCTGATTTTGTCCTTTATAATAGTAGTATTGAGTCAAATGATTATTCCGTCCACATATAGCACAGGCTTCCCTATATAACCTGGAATTTCTACCTCCTCTTCCTCTATCAAAGCCTCTATTAAACTGTTGAACTGATTGGTTTTGAGGCATAAAACTATTATAGGATTCTGAACCTGATTGTGAACCAAACTGTGGAGCAACAGATTGTGGTTGAGAGGAACTAAACTGTTGAGGAACAGACTGTGGCATGTTTCCTAGAGGCCTAGAGAAGCTTCCATTTGTTGTATTCTGTGTGGCAACCAACACAGAAGTGCTATCTCCTTCAGAATCTTGAAGACATTGCATATCCTCTCCATTCAACATTGTGACCAAATCAGCAAAAGTAATCGTATTCCCCTGGTTCTCACTGCAGTCTTAAAGGGATTAAAGACCTTTGGTAGTCCCCTAAGTATATGAAAGATCAGATCATCATCTTCTAGGGGTGAACCAGCAGCAGCTAGTTTTTTAGCATACTCTTTGATGGTGTCTAAGTAATTTTCCATTGTAGAAGTCTTAGTTAGAGTATACAATCTACATTTCAACTCCTGAACATGATTCTTAGACAAGGAGTTATAACGATGTGATAGTGATTCCCAAACTTGATAAGCATGTGTTAACCCTAAGACATAAGGCAGTGTAGCCTGTGACAGAGATGTCAAAAGACATGAAAGTAACTGTGTATCAATTAACATCCACAAAGTGTATGCAGGATTAATTGATGCTACACCTCCACCTCCAGTAGTGATTTCTGCAGATGGACATTTGATCGATCCATCGAGATAACCATAGAATCCATTCGCATTTGTTACATTCTCAACTTGAACCCTCCATAACAAGAAATTCGCTCCATCTAATTTGATATTAAAAAAGGAATGAAAGTTTGCAACCAGGAATGCAAGCGACGAAGGCAATGTTACCTCGCTCGTCGTCATCTTCTGAATTCTAGGGTTTTAACTTTGCGAAAAATCAATTACTCCAGGATCTTACAAGACTTTCGTCTTCAAGGCTCTAATACCATGATGAATTACTGAATCTAGCTACTCTTCAGTGATTTTCAGAGTTCAAATGTATGATCAAGAAAATGTAGAGAGAGAAAGAAGTATAATCGTGCTTCTCATTTCTGTTCTTTGTTGCTTACACAAGAGGAGCACTAACTACTCTTATAGTTCAGGCTAAACCGACTTAATCATGCTTAACCGACCTAACCAACATTCCCAAAATATCTTCTGCTGAGCTGGAAACTAATTACACGTGGAAAATACATGTGGAAATAACAGATGAAACTAATGAGGAAAATACATGTGGAAACTAATGTGTTTTCTTCACATACTTTTAGAGATCGGTTCGGTTCCGGTTCTGGTTCGTCCCGATTTTCGCCCCGGTTCGGTTCGGAGGATAGATCTAGAGAGAGAGAGAGAGAGAGAGAGAATCTGGGCACAATAACCACACACAGAGTACAAACCCAGATATACACACAGATTCTACACACAAGTCACAAACTATCCAAATCTCTACGTATCTTGAAAAATTGAAAATACATTTACAGATCTGTACATATCTTTAAAAATCGAAAAGCATACCGTATGTATAATGTATATATGCATATACGAGATCTGGAAAGAAATCGATATTTACAGATCTGGAAAAATCGATTTGAGTACAACTCAGTAAATAGAGAGAGAGAGAGAGAGAGAGAGAGAGAGAGAGAGAGAGAGAGAGAGAGAGAGAGAGAGAGAGAGATCAATATATATAGAAATTGAAATAGAGTTAGAAGTGTACAACTCAGAACCCGTTCTCGATCTGTGTTCCTCTTCTTCTTCTTCTTTGTTTGGAGGCGAGAAAGAGAGAGCGCTTCATCTTCCTTTGAAATCGAGAGAGACAGACCCGATCTGCCATATACATACACGGATATACATACACGATCTGGTATCAGACATAAGGTAGAGTATAGATATGGTAGAGTAGAGAGAGAGAGGAGGAGGAGGAGGAGGAGAGGGCCGCTGCACAGATTTTAGAGAAAGAGACGAAATGAGTGGATTAGAGTTTAGGGCGAGAATGTTGTGTATATATATGGTTAATAAATGATAACTTAGGTATGTAATAAATAAAATACGTATCCACTAATAACATGAAGAGGCGTCTAGCCAAGCGGTAAAGAACTTGGTTTTCACATGCGCGGATGGGGTTTGACTCCCACCCCAAACGTTTTTTGAGTATATATAGTGTATATATTATGTATTACATATATATAAAACCGGTTCGGTTCGGTTCAAACCAGGGTTTAAATCTCAAGAAACGGGAACCGAACTGGTTCCTAAAATTTTAAAATTCTCAAAACCGATAACCGGACTGGTCTATTGAAGAACCGAAAAAAGTAACCAGTTCACACCGGTTCACCTGTTCGGTTCGGTTCACTTTTTTTTTTTTTTGTTCAGCGCTAGGCTGCATTAATACACAAGTGAAACAAGCTCTGTTATCAACCATAGAGGCTTGTTTGTTTGGGAGAAAGGGAAAACTTCATTCCCCTTCCTGCTTGGTTTCTTCTTTTTCTTTTTCTTGTTTTCTCTTTTGGAGGAGGAGAAAAAAGAGTAAAGGAGGAACATCTTCACGTGATGTTTGCTGTATTGTCTCATTTTGATTATTGGTGTAATACAGGGTCAGAAAAACCAACAGTATTGTACCTTTGAAATGTACGTTTTATGTAAAAAATTGCCAAAATGATAGGTACACATTATTTGTGCCACTCCTCACCACATCCTTATTCACATGAGGTGTGGTCCTCACATGTGAGTGAGAGTGTGGTGGGGAGTGGCACAAAGGGAGTGTACCTATCATTTTGGTAAAATCTGAGCCACATATTTCTTTATGGTATCTTTTATTTTGCATTTACTTTTTTATATGGGTCATGCTAACGGGTGCTAAAGTGCATCAAATAAGATCGATTAAGGCAAGTACAAAAGATACTTTTATGGGTCTCACTTGTACAAAAAAGGTACATTTATTCGTTAAAGTACACTTAAAGATGTATTTTAAAATACAAATATACTTTTAAATTGTACTTTTTTGTACTCTTAACGAGTGCACTATGACACCCGTTAGCATTCCCCTTTTTATATTTGCATTTTCACCAAAAAATTTTTTGACAACACATTTTCACCAAATTTTGCTTTCTACAGTATATAACCAAAAAAAAAGTTAAATATTATGATTGAAACTTAATTTTTTTGAATAAAAACAAAAATAAGTCAAAAGACAGTTTTAAAACTTTTTTCGATCTTATTCACAAAATTGAGAGTTTTGTTTTAATAATTTGAAACATTTCTAAATAGAATATGGTACATTTGAAACATTTCTATAGAACATTTCTAAACAGTTTAAAAAAAAAAAAAGTGGTAAAAGCTACTACTCCATAATTTTGTAGGAGGGGACCCACTTATAATAATATGATGCGAGAGAGGAGGGGACAAGAATTTAATAGGGAGGGGACCTGCCAGCACACTCTGGCAGATTAGGGACAAGAATTTAATAGGGAGGGGACCTGCCAGCACACTCTGGCAGATTAGGGACAAGAATTTAAGGGAGGTAGGGAGGGGACCCACTTATAATCGGCTCAGAGGTGATTGAAAGTATTTCTTTATTCAAAATTTTGGACCACTTAGGGTGGTAACTAGCAAAACCCTTAACATTTTTGGGAGAAGAAACTACACAATAATCCCACTTTTTCACTTCTATTTTTTCACCCTTTATTAACTTCACATTTAAAATAGTCAAATAGAGTCCTTTGGCTAAAAAGGAAAAAATTGGTTTTTTGGTTTTTTTCGTTGTCTTTATTCAATTTTTTTTGCATTTGTTAGTTTTGCGTCAAGTTTTCGTGGTTTCTGGATTCGTCTCGTCGGGACGAATCCAAAGAGTATAAAATTATGGTCGAAACTAATTTTTTTTTTTGAATAAAACCAAAATTAAACCAATAAACTGGTTTATTTTGGTTCATTTTCGGCTTTATTAAAAAAACTATTATTTTTGACCATAATTTTATACTCTTTGGATTCGTCTCTTCGACGAATCTATAAACCACAAAAACTTAACGCAAAACTAACAAAATACAAACAAAATTTGAATAAAGACAATGAAAAAAAAACCGAAAAACCAGTTTTTTCTTTTTAGCCAAAGGTTAATTTAGGTCATTTTTTCTGAACCCAGTTAAATAATTAAATTTGAGAAAAGCCCTGTTACAATACATGAAAAGAAAATATGAAAATGAACATGAAAATGCATCCCACGAAAGTGTACCAGGTAGGTAGAATTGGGTTTTACACACCTTTTGTGTAGTCTTGTTATATCACTATGAATCCTACACAATTTGTCATGTTTATTACTACATCCTGTTACGTGCTTGTGTTATTTTCCAGGAATTGAACTGGAAAGCAGGAGTGGACAAGACTTGTGACTATGTGAAGGTGAGTAGTAGTACTGTTGAAGGTTTCGCATAACGGGTTCAAGATAGGTAACGGTAATGGTCGCCGTGTAACGGTAGTACGGTACTCTATTGTTAGGATCGAATGATTCGCAGCGAGAATCAGTGGTAAATGTTGTGAATTTTTCGAAGTCATTAAAAAAAGGAAAAGCATTGAAGTGCTTATATCAAGCTGTAACGGTCGAGCAACAACGTAATGGTCATGAACCAGTTCGTGAAATGAACTGACCGATTCTCTAAGGGAAGCTAGGAATCCACTGATACGGTCATCGGTGTATCGCGGTGTAACGGTACCAGAAGGCTAAAAACTGTTACATAACGACCGATTTTTAAAACATTGGTGCTGATAGCAAATTTAATTGTTAGTTTATGGGCTTCCTCTGATTTCATGAAAATTCCATTTCCCAACAGTAGTTTTGATGCAGCTTATGCACTCGAGGCTACCTGTCATGCTCCTGACGCGGTAAATTTTCCCCACATATTTAAGGGCCCGACGTATCAAAATTGGCCCGTATCCAGTTTTATTAAACTTTTGGGCCATATCTCGAGTCCACTTTGATGATAGAAAAATTGATCATTTCGTAGAGCTTGTTGAGAAGCTTCAGCATGCCAAAAATCATGTTAAACGGTATCAAAAAAAGAAAAAGAAAAAGAAAAGATGCATATTATTTATTTATCTTAAAGAATGGGTTTCAATTCAGGGTGTCGAACATTTTTTAAAAGATAAACGTGTTTCAAAATTATATTAAGAAAATTCCGAGTTATCTTGAAATACATGACAAGTAATTGCGTGTCTACTTAAATTACTGAAACTCCTGAAAATGACATACAAAATGAGTGTATTTATTTTGAAGGGTCCATTTATTCGTTTATTGATCTATATTTCATATATGCTATGAAGGTTGAAGTCTACAAAGAGATTCACAGAGTTTTGAAGCCTGGTCAATGTTTTGCTACATATGAGTGGTGTATGACCAATTCCTTTGATCCCAATAACCAAGAACACCAAGACATCAAGGTTATAACTTCAACCAAACTTCTTAATTATTGGGTATCTAGGTAAATTACACTTTGCATCCTTTATATTACACAAATTGGACTGCTTTGGCCTACGTATTTCTGAATTGTCTTATTGTTATCCTTCAACTATAGGATGTTATCATTGTGGTCCAATTGACAACAATCATCCAATCCGTTAAAAGAAAATGCCATCACCTTTTCAACCATCTCATTGTTTGGAACAATGTTGTATCGCTTTTTCTATTTGACAAAGCGCAGAGAACATTATCAAGTAGACCAATGCCTTGAACATTATCAACACGTAATTTACACAGTATACATGTGAACTGAGTTTGTATAGATGTTGTATTTCAGACGGAAATTGAACTTGGAAATGGCCTCACTGATATAAGGACTAGAGCCCAATGCCTTGAAGCTCTCGAGCAAGCGGGTTTTGAGGTGAGTAACAAATTCCCTAGTGATTTTGTAACTACATGTATTTAATTAAAATACAATGAAGTGTAGGTGTTTATGGGACATTTATAAAAGTTCAGGGAGCGAAATAAAAATTTTCGCTTAATTTTGGCAAGTTGTGTTTGCATCTTGAATTTGTGGAGTATTTTAATAGTTGTTATTAATAAAAATACAGAGCATAAATTGCATAAAATTATTCTTGCAAAAAATAACCAGAATTGAGATTATTCTTTTAGGCGCGGCTTAAAAGCAACAATTTAATATTTTTAATCGGTGAAAGTAATTTGGTACTTCCTCTTTTTTTTTTTCATCATCCACACTCCTTTCTTTATCCTTCTTTATATGAGTTTTACACTAGAATCCTTTTGCTGGTTTATTTTTTCACACGGAAGGGCTAATGGAATAAATTCACATGAATGAATATTAAAAAGTGGAGTATAGATTTTTAAAAGGGAGTATAAAAATCACTACTTTTATTTGTTCTTTAAACTTACATCAAGCAAATGTTGAATGCCTCGTGCTTTTGCCCCTTTTAGTCATTGTTCCATCTACGTTTAATTAATAAATTCTCTTTTTTCGTCATTTAAAAAAAGGTTGTTTGGGAGAAAGATGTTGCGGTAGACTCACCCGTGCAATGGTACTTACCTTTGGACACAAGTGAATTCTCACTGAGTAGCTTCCGTACGACAGCTGTCGGACGGTTTCTTACCAGAAACATGGTAAGTACGAGTTGTACCCGTTATCGAGTTATCAATACAAAAAGCTTTTTCCAGTTTGTAAATTGTAGTGGGTACTGCAATAATATTGTTCATTTGGTGGATATATCCCATATGTGCCATCAGTTATTTTGTTAATAGAAGAGTCTAGGAACACATTTTCCAAATACAGTTCCGGACACCACTGTGTCTAGAATCGCTAGATGTATGTTGACCACATGCATCGACCAGTTCTAAACGCAAGTGTGTGTTCGGAGTTGTGTTTTTAAAATTGTGTTCTCTTATAATTGCTCTTTATTAATTCGTGCTTCGGCTTCTATGTTTCAAGCTTATGGCTCTTGAGTACGTGGGAATTGCACCAAAAGGAAGTCAAAGAGTTCAAGCCTTTCTGGAGAAAGCTGCAGAAGGGCTATTTGAGGGTGGAAGATGAGGATTGTATTCCCACCAATATTTTCCTCCGTCCCTTTTTAAATGATAAGTTCGGAAAACGTATATTTTTGTAGCCGTTAAAAAGTGCACTTCCGTAGCATATTTTTAAATTTTTTTTGCAACAAATTAAAGTACTCAATGAGCACTTTAATTTGGTATAAAAACAATGAAAAATTTATATAAATAAATATGTTTTTAAGGGGTTTGAAATTGCACGTATTCCGATAGTGATTACTTAAATAAGGACGGAGGGAGTAGTATTTTACGTTAGGGGCTGCCTTTGTCATATATTTGCACTTTTTCCCTTGTTTCAATTCTTGGCTTAAACTTGAAATTGATTTATCACACTTTACGAGATAGATTATTCTCTCGCAATACACTGATTTAAAAACTGACTTAAGCCTGACTTAAGCCTAAGTTAGGAATTGGAATCCTTATCAGATTAAGTTTTGTTGGAACATTAGAGACTCAAAATTTTAAAGACTAATTTTCTCTCTGGAATGTACGACTATGTCACTAATAAGATTTTACACAAACTTGTGTTCAAATTTGTTACTCATACTGAGTAAAACTACAAGTAAGGGCTAGAGATGCTCTCTAAGTTTCTTGTCCACATCAACTAGTACAAATCCAAGCCCATTCTTGAAGTGTCTAATAGTCACATTTATTTGAAAAAGTGATATTTTCAATGGGCTTCTACAATGGCCCTTTTCATTGGCTTTTTACACACACATAAGTAAGTTCAATACAAAATTCATAACTGTAGATCTTTTAATACTAAAAATTGAAATTCTAGTAATCCCTTATCTGTGCACGTACGGGTTCAACGCTTGTAGTTAATTACGGTGCTGTTTGTAACAGGAAAGGAATCTTCACGCCAAATTACTTCTTCCTGGTTCGAAAGCCGCATTTGGATGGCAACCGCGGCTTCGAAATGCGAAGTTTCTAACAAAGTTGTTGGCCTCTGGGGCTATTCAATGATTACTCGGAAGGTCTAAGTGATGCTCTTGAACACTTTAGCACCACACAGTTTTACAGACCCACAACCAAGTGTATAAACTCTGCATGAGTGTGTGGTGTGAGAGTGATACACCATGTGGCTGTGCTTTGGAACTATGGAATAAGTCTTGCGTATGATATGGCTAGGGGGGTGGTTCTAGCAATTGTGTTTGGATTTATGTTTAGTAATTGCTTATGGTATTAGAGACAGCTTGGAATAAATTAATTGTGTCGAAAGAAATTATAAGTACTCTGGGTAATTTTTTATTTTTTACTTTTCGCCACGAAAAGTTGAACCATCATCCATTTCTCTACTGTATACCTGAACTTTAAAAATCTTTTAAATAGTCCCTGAACTACCACCCTTGAAGTGTATGTGGTCCAATATGTTTAACTTATGTTAGTGTTATGGACGGAAAGTCATTTGCGTGCGCATTACATGGGATTATGGTCCCAAAACAAAGGGCAAAAACGTCGTTCTTTTTCTAAGTAAAAAACAAAAAACAGAGCACTCGCCCTCTCTCTCTCTCCCCTTCTAAGTCAAAACCAGTGGCGGCTCCAAGAATTTTTAGTAGGGTGTTCAAAAATTACATCAACTTTATTAGCTCTATTGCCCAACAATATATGCAGTGAATTTCATATATTAGTATAAATGGTGCAATCAGGAACGAAACCTCTATTCCAAAAAGATTGTTTACTACGCAAAATGAGAACATACTTCAACAAAAATCAATATTCTTTTAAGTTATCGTCTTGCGTAGTAGACAATCTTTTGAGAATGGTGGGAATATAATTCTATAGTTTTCTAGAAGAGGTTTCATACTTTAAGTTAACGTTAAACAAACATATTAATTTATTAGTACCCTTTTGAAATAAATTGTGGCGATATAACAAGATTTTTCTATATCACCGGCTTGCATTCGAAGGAAGATTGTTATGATTAACATATTTTGCAATGTATTTTAATTGTTTTAAGCTTTTCCATAATTCTAGAAGTTAAACTAAACATACAAAAAAAATTGGCTACGTAATTTTGTGAATACACACTTACTTCATTTAGACCATCGGCAATGGACACAGAGAGAAAGAAGGGGGAGCTCACATGGTCAATAGATTCTTCTTTTTCTCTTATTTTTTTCCAAATCTCTTTTATTATGAGTGTGAGTTTTGTACAACAGCTGAATTCTCACTGAGTAGCTTCTGTACAACAGCTGTCGGACGGTTTCTTACCAGAAACATGGTAAGTACGAGCTGAGCTGTACCCGTTGTTGAGTTATCAATACACTAACTTTTCGCCGATAAAAAATTAAAGGTACGATATGTGACCATTCTTGCAACAACTTATTTTATATTTATTCTTACCATATATCGTCCATTCGTAACAACATACAATTTGTCGACTGTCCATTGATGTTAGGCATGTCTTTTTGCATAAAGAAGTCTAGGAAAACATTTTCTGAATACAATTTCGGACACAATTGTGTCTGGAACCGTTGGATGTATGTAGACGCACATGCATCAAACAGTTCTAAACGCAAGTGTTTTCAGAATTGTGTTTTTAAAATTGTGTTCTTATAATTGCCCTTTATTAATTCATGTCATTGGTTATTTTGTTAATAGGAAAGTCTAGGAACACATTTTCCGAATATAATTCCGGACACAATTGCGTCTGGAACCGTTAGATGAATGTAGACGCACATGCATCAAACAGTTCTAAATGCAAGTGTGTTCGGAGTTGTGTTTTTAAAATTGTGTTCTCTTATAATTGCTCTTTATTAATTCGTGCTTCGGCTTCTATGTTTCAAGCTTATGGCTCTTGAGTACGTGGGAATTGCACCAAAAGGAAGTCAAAGAGTTCAAGCCTTTCTGGAGAAAGCTGCAGAAGGGCTATCTGAGGGTGGAAGGTGAGGATTGTATTCCCACCAATATTTTCCTCCGTCCCTTTTTAAATGATACCTTCGGAAAACGTATATTTTTGTAGCCGTTAAAAAGTGCACTTCCGTAGCATGTTTTTAAATTTTTTTTGCAACAAATTAAAGTACTCAATGAGCACTTTAATTTGGTATAAAGACAATGAAAAATTTATATAAATAAATATGTTTTTAAGGGGTTTGAAATTGCACGTATTCCGATAGTGATTACTTAAATAAGGACGGAGGGAGTAGTATTTTACGTTAGGGGCTGCCTTTGTCATATATTTGCACTTTTTCCCTTGTTTCAATTCTTGGCTTAAACTTGAAATTGATTTATCACACTTTACGAGATAGATTATTCTCTCGCAAAACACTGATTTAAAAACTGACTTAAGCCTGACTTAAGCCTAAGTTAGGAATTGGAATCCTTATCAGATTAAGTTTTGTTGGAACATTAGAGACTCAAAATTTTAAAGACTAATTTTCTCTCTGGAATGTACGACTATGTCACTAATAAGATTTTACGCAAACTTGTGTTCAAATTTGTTACTCATGCATACTGAGTAAAACTACAAGTAAGGGCTAGAGATGCTCTCTAAGTTTCTTGTCCACATCAACTAGTACAAATCCAAGCCCATTCTTGAAGTGTCTAATAGTCACATTTATTTGAAAAAGTGATATTTTCAATGGGCTTCTACAATGGCCCTTTTCATTTGCTTTTTACACACACATAAGTAAGTTCAATACAAAATTCATTACTGTAGATCTTTTAATACTAAAAATTGAAATTCTAGTAATCCCTTATCTGTGCACGTACGGGTTCAACGCTTGTAGTTAATTACGGTGCTGTTTGTAACAGGAAAGGAATCTTCACGCCAAATTACTTCTTCCTGGTTCGAAAGCCGCATTTGGATGGCAACCGCGGCTTCGAAACGCGAAGTTTCTAACAAAGTTGTTGGCCTCTGGGGCTATTCAATGATTACTCGGAAGGTCTAAGTGATGCTCTTGAACACTTTAGCACCACACAGTTTTACAGACCCACAACCAAGTGTATAAACTCTGCATGAGTGTGTGGTGTGAGAGTGATACACCATGTGGCTGTGCTTTGGAACTATGGAATAAGTCTTGCGTATGATATGGCTAGGGGGGGTGGTTCTAGCAATTGTGTTTGGATTTATGTTTAGTAATTGCTTATGGTATTAGAGACAGCTTGGAATAAATTAATTGTGTCGAAAGAAATTATAAGTACTCTGGGTAATTTTTTATTTTTTACTTTTCGCCACGAAAAGTTGAACCATCATCCATTTCTCTACTTTATACCTGAACTTTAAAAATCTTTTAAATAGTCCCTGAACTACCACCCTTGAAGTGTATGTGGTCCAATATGTTTAACTTATGTTAGTGTTATGGACGGAAAATCATTTGCGTGCGCATTACATGGGATTATGGTCCCAAAACAAAGGGCAAAAACGTCGTTCTTTTTCTAAGTAAAAAACAAAAAACAGAGCACTCGCCCTCTCTCTCTCCCCTTCTAAGTCAAAACCAGTGGCGGCTCCAAGAATTTTTAGTAGGGTGTTCAAAAATTACATCAACTTTATTAGCTCTATTGCCCAACAATATATGCAGTGAATTTCATATATTAGTATAAATGGTGCAATCAGGAATGAAACCTCTATTCCAAAAAGATTGTTTACTACGCAAAATGAGAACATACTTCAACAAAAATCAATATTCTTTTAAGTTATCGTCTTGCGTAGTAGACAATCTTTTGAGAATGGTGGGAATATAATTCTATAGTTTTCTAGAAGAGGTTTCATACTTTAAGTTAACGTTAAACAAACATATTAATTTATTAGTACCCTTTTGAAATAAATTGTGGCGATATAACAAGATTTTTCTATATCACCGGCTTGCATTCGAAGGAAGATTGTTATGATTAACATATTTTGCAATGTATTTTAATTGTTTTAAGCTTTTCCATAATTCTAGAAGTTAAACTAAACATACAAAAAAAATTGGCTACGTAATTTTGTGAATACACACTTACTTCATTTAGACCATCGGCAATGGACACAGAGAGAAAGAAGGGGGAGCTCACATGGTCAATAGATTCTTCTTTTTCTCTTATTTTTTTCCAAATCTCTTTTATTATGGGTGTGAGTTTTGTACAACAGCTGAATTCTCACTGAGTAGCTTCTGTACAACAGCTGTCGGACGGTTTCTTACCAGAAACATGGTAAGTACGAGCTGAGCTGTACCCGTTGTTGAGTTATCAATACACTAACTTTTCGCCGATAAAAAATTAAAGGTACGATATGTGACCATTCTTGCAACAACTTATTTTATATTTATTCTTACCATAAATCGTCCATTCGTAACAACATACAATTTGTCGACTGTCCATTGATGTTAGGCATGTCTTTTTGCATAAAGAAGTCTAGGAAAACATTTTCTGAATACAATTTCGGACACAATTGTGTCTGGAACCATTGGATGTATGTAGACGCACATGCATCAAACAGTTCTAAACGCAAGTGTTTTCAGAATTGTGTTTTTAAAATTGTGTTCTTATAATTGCCCATTATTAATTCATGTCATTGGTTATTTTGTTAATAGGAAAGTCTAGGAACACATTTTCCGAATATAATTCCGGACACAATTGCGTCTGGAACCGTTAGATGAATGTAGACGCACATGCATCAAACAGTTCTAAATGCAAGTGTGTTCGGAGTTGTGTTTTTAAAATTGTGTTCTCTTATAATTGCTCTTTATTAATTCGTGCTTCGGCTTCTATGTTTCAAGCTTATGGCTCTTGAGTACGTGGGAATTGCACCAAAAGGAAGTCAAAGAGTTCAAGCCTTTCTGGAGAAAGCTGCAGAAGGGCTATCTGAGGGTGGAAGGTGAGAATTGTATTCCCACCAATATTTCACAACTTTCATATCATGAACTATACTCCTTCCGTCACTTTTTAAATAATAACTCTGGGAAACGAGTATTTTTGTAGCCGTTAAAAACAAAAAAAAGCACTTCGGTAACATGTTTTTTAAATTTTTTTTTTGCAGCAAATTAAAGTCCTCAATGAGCAATTTAATTTGGTATAAAAACAATTAAAAAATATATAAAGAAATATGTTTTTAAGGGGTTTGAAATTGCATGTATTCCGATAGTGATCACTTAAAAAGTGACGGAGGGAGTAGTATTTTTACGTTAGGGGCTGCCTTTGTCATATATTTACACTTTTTCCCTTGTTTCAATTCCTGACTTAAACTCGAAATTGATTTATTACGCTTTACGAGATAGACCATTCTTGGCGACATTAACCAGTACAAATCCAAGCCCATTCTTGAAGTGTCTAATAGGTCTTTATTTGAAAAGGTGATATTTTCAATAGGCTTCTACAATGGCCCTTTTCATTGGCTTTTTACACACACATAAGTAATTTCAATACATAATTCATAACTCTTTTAATACCAAAAATTGAAATTCTAGTAATCCCTTATCTGTGCACACGTACGGGTTCAACGCTTGTAGTTAATTACGGTGCTGTTTGTAACAGGAAAGGAATCTTCACGCCAAATTACTTCTTCCTGGTTCGAAAGCCGCATTTGGATGGCAACCGCGGCTTCGAAACGCGAATTGTCTAACAAAGCTGTTGGCCTCCGGGGCTATTGAATGATTACTCGGAAGGTCTAAGTGATGCTCTGGGACACTTTAGCACCACACAGTTTTACAGACCCACAACCAAGTGTATAAACTATTAAACTCTGCGTGAGTGTGTGGTGTGAGAGTGATACACCATGTGGCTGTGCTTTGAAACTATGGAATAAGTCTTGCGTATGATATGGCTATATAGGGGGGTGGTTGTAGCAATTGTGTTTGGATTTATGTTTTGTAATTGCTTATGGTATTAGAGAAAGCTTGGAATAAATTAATTGTGTCGAAAGATAGTTATAAGTACTCTTGGTAATTTATTTTTTTTTTTACTTTTCGCCACGAAAAGTTGAATCATCATCCATTTCTCTACTTTATACCTGAACTTTAAAAATCTTTTAAATAGTCCCTGAAGGCCTGAACTACCACCCTTGAAGTGCATGTGGTCCAATGTTTAACTTCTGTTAGTGTCATGGACGGAAAATCATTTGCGTGCGCATCACATGGGATTATGGTCCCGAAACAAAGGGCAAAAACGTCATTCTTCTTCTAAGTAAAAACGAAAAACAGAGCACTCGCCCTTCCCCCCTCCTTCTAAGTCAAAACTGGTGACTTTGAAATTTGAAAAAAACTTTCTCGGATCATATCTTTTTCCTGGAAAAATCAATCTCCAAACAAAGTTGAAACACATTTTTCTCAAGATCAAAACGTTAATTCACATTAACCCATTGTTGGTATTGAACTATAACCCAGAATGTTTAATGAAACTAAACCATTAACCACCTACATCAAATCTATGTTTTTAAATCAGAAAATCGACAAAATCCAGAACAGAACATTTAACAAAAGGAAAGAGATCAAGAGAAAAAAAAAAAAAACTCACCAGAAACGCCAAGATCATAGCCAAACAGAGACCCACCTAGGCTGCAACTTTACAAGCAAATACTCATCAAATACCCAGTAATCCTATATCCATAAAGATGGGCCCTTTTTGAGAAAAACAAAAATCGGAACACATATAACTTGAAACATTGGATGAAAACCATTGAACCCATTTTTTCCAAGTTAATTGTATTCTGATGAGACACTTAACAATATCAGATCGAGTTGATTTTTGGTAGAGTAGTAGTACTTGAGGAGCTCTAAGCATTGGATGTCCCTGATCGACAGTGCCAGAAGTCGCCACACAGCACGTTGCCCAACACCCTTCTCTGTCCAATAAGTACAAGACTTCCCTAGGAAGCTAAACCAAACCCAACCCGGCCCACTAAGGGGTGGACCCCAACACTTGTTAGGGCACCACCGCTCCTATCCGACGGTGTCCCAGACTCCCAACACTACCGAATAATTAGTCGTCTATCCGTGACGGTTCGTTGTTCCATTGGTTTACAAAATTCCGAATTCAAGCTGATTAACGACTCATACTCTTCAATCTCAGGTCCTTTGTAGAATACCTATTAGAAAGTATGTATATATATATCGTTTGGTAGATTGATAAATCGATCAATACATAGTTTCCTCACAACATATATGGCGAATTCGATGGACGAAGGAGATCGTATCAGTATGCTACCGGACGACATCATCGGCTGCATACTCTCATTCCTCCCGATGAAGAGGGCGATTCAAACAGGCGTTTTATCCAAGAGTTGGCGTGACCTCTGGAAATTCAACCCCGTTCTCGAATTCTCAAGTGTTCCAATTTCAAGGGCTGAAGTTGTGGACTATAGCTTTATAAATCACTGCCTTAGCCTTTACATACCCTCTAGAATCGAAAAGTTGATCATAGTCTTGAATGTGGGATTCTTCTCCCGCCCAAATATCGCAGTTTGGGTTGATTTCGCAATTGCAAAGCACGTTAGATCCCTTGAGTTTTATTGGGTATTTTGCATGTTCAATCGTAAGTTCTTTGAATTGCCCAAATCATTTTATGCTGAGAAGAATAAGGATTCGTTGGTGAATTTGGTATTGAGCGGTGTTCGGTTTAGCGGCCCACAACTTGCTTCTGGATTTAGGGGTTTCAGGTTTTTGAAAAGTCTCACCCTTTGCTTGTCTGTACTTCGTGATGAGGAGCTTGAAGCCATTATGACAGCGTGCTTGGTTCTTGAGAGATTAGCTCTTCATGAATGCCTTGGCCATTATAGAGTTAAGGTTTCCAGTAGGGTTCTTAAGGAATTCAAATTTTACCCTAGAGAAAAAGCAGAAGACTTGGAAATCATTGCCCCCAATTTAGTGACCCTGAAGATTTTGCGTAGCTTGAATATCATTAGGCTTGACAAGTCTTGTAACCTTCTTGAAGCAACGCTCATTGATTTAACTTGGGAATTGGAAAAGAGCAGGGTTCAAAAATTCATGGGCCAACTCACTATGGTTAAGGTTCTTTCAGCCAATCATTGGTTACTTGAGGTATGGATCGATAACTTTTTGAAACTATTTTTAACGGGTTATTTATCAGGACACCCCTGTAAGTTCACGTTTTTCATCATACACCGCCAATCTCAAAGTTCTAGGTCATGTTCTGATGATCCAACCCATTCAAGTTGATATTGTCATTTCTTGTTGCTAATCTTGCGTTTTTGTGTGTGTTTGTTTTCGGTGTCTTTTTAGTTTCTAATCGAGGAACATTATGCGAATGGCAAGCGGTGTGCTTTGTTTAAGAGCCTGAAGGAATTCTACTTTCATGGTTCAGAACTGATGGACGAATACAACATGGTCATGTTCATTGCCTTTTTGGAAGATTGCCCCCTTCTCAGCAAAATTCATATTGATGTAAGCTTTTGCTTATACTTAATTGATATTGATGTTAGCTTTTTCTCAAACTTCTCTTTTATGTTTCTTTTTCCGACTCTTACATCCCTTAATGTTCATTTTTGCAAACAGTTTCGAATATGTTCTTGGGATGGGATACACAAGAAATTGCCTTCATTGGATCGTAAACCTAGTGTTCTTGGCCATAGGGGACATGAAAGATTAATGAGGCCCGATTATTTTGCCGAGTTGGATGGTGGTGAACTGTTACCACAAGTTGGGCTTCTGCATCAAGTTAAATCTATCGAATTGTTGTATTTTTCTGGTTTCAAGTACGAGATGGAGCTGGTAAAGCGTATGTTGGAAAAGACAAGTAGTTTGGAGAGGCTGTCTTTGCTTTTTGAAGATCCTGAACAATTTGTAATTCATGAAAAGGATGGAGGATTATTTCAATTCCAAGTTTCTCTCCTACAAAGAGAATTGCTCCTGGAAGAAATTTGTCTCTTCCCTAGAGCTTCCCCTCATGCCCAGATCCTGATTATTTGAGCGTTGGTGTGCACTTTTAAAAGGTGTAAGAATCTTCTAATTGGAATATTTTAATGGAAAATGATTTTCGTACCCCCAATTATTTGAGCACTCAATTTTTGGTTTGCTTTTAAAAGGTGTAAGAATATTTTTTTCATCCCACTCCTAGCATTCCGAGGGCACGGTACGTAGTGGACAA